>JBBBDQ010000809.1:6320000-6532500 GCA_037127315.1 Ascarosepion bandense
TGATCGTTTAGGGGCCAGCCGTGTTAGGTGTCACACTAAGAAATTAAACGAACAGAGAAGGGAATAAAACAAAAAGAATTGTCTGGTAAGACTTACGTAAGATCAGAAAAAATGCATATGGCGAACAAAGCCGAATAGAAAACTGAAACAAAAAGATTGAAAAAGAAAAGAATTCAAAAGTTCAGTTAAAACAAAAACAAATAAAGGAATAATACTTAAATACAACTTAATAATATAAGGACTTGTGTTCCTTTGTGGATCTCTAGTCTAAAGGATTCAGTAGTAAAAAGTTATTTTCAAGTCTTCACAAAATTGTAAATTCCGAACTCACGTCTTACGCAAGACTTGAAGATAAAGGTACCACGAAAACTGACTCCAAAGGTTTTTTAGACTATACAGACTAGTTCATTAGTGTCACTGGGGTGTTATTTATTTCACAACATCATCCTTTTGTGTTTTGCGTTTTTTTTTTTTTTTACTAATAAATATTTAATTTTATTTAGTATCAACTCCTGCTCTTTTTGGCAAAAAAGTGAGCGAAGAAGCTCGACAAAAATTCTCAAGAGTATCCCGGATAACGCCAAATCCCAATACACAGGCAGGTATGTCGCCGACAGAATTGATGTTTGCAGGAAAAATTAAATCAGTGTTCAACAATTTGTTACCAGGTAAGAAAAGAATAAGAACGGATAACAAAAAGGGCATCAAATTTGTCAAGATAACGAAAAAGTGTTTTTAAGAGTAAATAAAAATTGAAAAGAAATGTGAGAAGACCGAATAACTATGTTATGAATTGGAAACAGTATACATAGCTTCTCATAATAGATTTCATCCTTGAAATTTCCGGATATTCACTAAGAAATTCATTTAATATCTGTTTTTGTAATATAGCTATTACTACTCTTTGTGTAAACATCATTACTCCGTCACATAGCAAGTAAGCGTTCAAGTCTGGATTACGTTCTTTCTTACTTTCTTTTAGTCGTATTTTTATTTCCGCAATAGACATGTCTTGTTCTGCGTTTACATTTTTTTTCAGGGTAACTGGTAATTTGCGTACTACATTGCATAATATATTTTTAACTTCTATTCCACTTTTTAATACTGTAATGACAGTGTCCTCAAACGGTTCAATATTTTTTGTCATCAATCTTGATAAACCCATCTGCATGCCCTAATTTTTGAGGCGGTTAGTATTTCATCCTAAAACTGTCATTTAATAAAATGGTACCCCAGCGTTGTAATCTGTTTACTAAATATGTAGTAATTTCTTTTTTCTAATCAGACATTGATAAAATAGAGATCTATGGTCTGTCTGCACCCGAAAATTTCTTCCGTGTATAAACTTGTAAAATTTTTCACCCTTTTCGATCTGGCTATAGTTTTTTGTTCGGCTTTCATGTTATCGTCATCATATTTATGTAGAATTACTGATTCATACTCACTAAAATCTGAAGCCAGTACGATTTCTGTTTTTAGATCGTAGTGCGGTAATGATAAGCCTGATGTTAGTATTTTTTTAAAATTCTTTAAACGCATTCTGACACTTAGCCATCCAGCTTCACGTTACGCCCTTTTAAAGCAAATTGTTCAGCGGCGCTTACAAATTCACAAAAGTATTATATAAATTTGTTTTC
Source organism: Ascarosepion bandense (assembly GCA_037127315.1). NCBI lineage: Eukaryota > Metazoa > Mollusca > Cephalopoda > Sepiida > Sepiidae > Ascarosepion > Ascarosepion bandense. Next base: position 6,321,638 of record JBBBDQ010000809.1, read on the forward strand.
TGGTTTCAGAAATCTGTAACCTAATGACGTTTGTTGAGTAGGCATATTCTTAATTTCACTTGCCCTCGACGAATCTGATTGATAACGATTTTTGTCAATGATTTGTCCTAAGTACTCGATATTAGGCAAAAATAATTCGCACTTTTTCTCACTGAGTTTGAAACCATACTCTCGTATTTTTTGTTAAAAAAGTTTTCACATGCCCGATATGTTGTTACTTAGATACACTTTTAATTAATATATCATCCAGATAAGCAACTGTTAAATCATAATCTGCAAGCATGGTATGCATAGTTTGTTGAAATATAGCTGGAGCAAAGTTGATACCGAAAGGAAGTAGCTTAAACTCATACAATCTCTTGTGAACGCTCATCCTCAACCTGTATTTGTAAATACGCTTCAGAAATATCCAGCTTCGAAAAAATTTCCGCCCATTAATTTCACAAAAATTTCCTCTGAACTTGGTAATGACTAGGGTTTTAAACACTTGTCTAACCATGTCGAAAAATCATCACAAATACGAATTTTATTTGTTTTCTTTAAATACTCTGCTGATGCTGCCCATTTTGAATGGTTAATCTTTTTAATTGCATCTATTTTTCCAAGTCTGTTTAATTCTTCGTTTACTTGATCCAATGCAGCAGTTTAAACATTAGCGTTGGCACATTTTACACTTGAAATTTCGCTTTGAATTTGGAACACAGACACAACTCATCTGACGGAACATCCAGAAAACATTTTTCAATTCTTCATTTAAATATTTATTCAGTGTCTTTTTTTTTTAGCTGATCGCTTGTCTACTTACATTTTTGCAGTAAATATTTATAGGCTATCCTATAGCTCAAATAATCCATCCAATCAGTACCGAATACATTTGTATTATTTTTAGCACATAACCCTTAACTTTTACATACTTGTTACAGAATGAGAGGTTACAAGACGTTACAATAATTTCTCACTTAACACGCTACTTGCGACTTTCGAAGTCATTTTTAATACAGATTTTCTATTTACTTTTCATGTAACTTTATTGATAATTGTGATATCATTACCAATGTATACTTGCATTTTTACAACCACATTATTCATTTTCACGTGCACAAATTTTCTTAGATTGTTTTTTACGTCGCAACAATGTGTACGGTTTTTTGTTAAAACTTTTCTTTGCTTCAGTTTTACAGTGTGACTTTTTATCTCCTACTTTTTCGCACTCGTAGCATTTCCAATTCTTAAAGGGACAGTCGTCTTCGAGATGTAAACTCCCACTTCTGAAACAAGGATTAATTTTCCTTTTTCTCATTTTTCTCTTGCTTGTATGTATACACATTTTTTCCTCACTTTCTTCGGCATAGCATCTCAGATTTAGGATTCTTTGATATTTGTCCGATATTTCCTGGATTATTCTGTTCAAGTTTCGATAGAATTTTCTCCCGTATTTCTTCGTCTTTTTCTGCCATTAAACCTTGAACGAAAATTAGCCGTTAAACTGAATCCTTCACATTCTTTGTTAACAATTTCAGCATTGTCACATGATAAAACTTTTGACTTCTTTTTTCGCCAGATTAATACATTTCCAACAAGTATTGAATAATGAGGTTTTGTCGCTAACATTTTTAGTCAGTAATGTTTTTTAAAACAAATTATTAAAAAATAGATTATTATTATTATTATTATTATTATTATTATTATGATTATTTACACACACCAAAGAGAAAAATTTAAACCAACGTGGTTCAAAATTCACGTGATCAATATTATCTTGTGTGCCGAATCAACAAGTATTTTTCCTACTTGTTATAACTCAGTATGAGTTTTGATAACTCGTTACCACTGTTATAACACGTTTACCATTGGTTATAATATTAAATCTTGCTTGGGCTACTCAGCATGATGACTGTTAGAAATACACTTGACTGATTCTAACTGTTTTCTTGACTCATTTGGAGTTATTTATTTAAGATATCTAGTCTAGTTCATTTGTGTTACCAGGGATTATTATTTGCTCTACAACAAAACATGACCAAGAACTGTGTGTACTATATTTCTTGCAGTTGTGGAAAAAAAATCAAACTACCCACTAGAAGTAGGGCTGGAGGAAGATGTAAAAGCCATAATGAGGGTTGATACAATGAAATCAAGCATGGCTGGTCATGTATGGATTCAAAAGGTTAGAAATGAAAATGATGCACAAGAAAGAACACTGGGGAGTTATATATCTGAAATGATATACTAGGCAATAAAATATTTTTTTAGCAATATGGGAGCTTCTAATAAAGAGAGTATAACAGTATGTCTTCAACAGCAGCAACAGTAGCATCATCATCAGTCAAGCATGACAAGCATTAAAGCAGCACTATTCAGCAGTTAAATTATGTTTAATTGCCTGGTTTACCATAGAGAATTGTTTGACAAAAAATAGCCTAGTGGATTAGAAAGTTGGTTCATAAATTTGATGATATAGTAATTGTAGGTTGGCTAGTGTGTAATTAGACTTAGTTGAAATTGATGAACAATAACTAAACAGAACTAAAATATGACCTAAATAAGATTTCACTAGCCTAGACAAGGAGAGGGGAACAAGAAGAGGCTATGTCCAAAGAATTCCTTGTAGGTTACTGAAGTTGATATACACATAATGAAGGACAAGAAATCACAACATTTCAGTTGTAACAAAGATGGGGACAATAGTATAAATATCTATAACTCCTCATCTCAGGAATTCAGACTAAAAAGTTTCTGCAATAAAGCATAATATACGATATAAAAAGAGATTTGAATTGCTGATCTTAGTGATCAACAGGTCAGTTGTTCTTATACTTGTTTATACTTATACTTAATAAAGGATAATTGGGCAGTATAATTGATTTATATAATTCCAATTTTATGATAGTATATAGAAAAATATTTGCATTGTCAATTGCAAAGATCAACAGAGAAAAATTTTTCTACTCAATAAAAAATTGGATTTGTACCCCAACATTAAAATGCCATATAAAAAGACATTTACCCTTCCCACTCCAATCATCAACCAGTCCCTTGCCCTTAAAATTGTTTATCCTTATAATGATTAAAGGATAATAGTGAAGTATAATTGGTTCATGTATTACAAATTTAAAATGCCATTTAAAAAGATATTTGCCTTGACCACAACTATGATCAACAGGTCAGCTGTCCTTAAACTTGATAAATGATAACCAGGGAGGAAGGGAAATAATTGGTTTATGCAAGTTGCCATTTAAAGTCATTTTCCAAGTAGTAATTTCTAACAAAAATCTATTTAAAATATAGCTTCATCCTATGACAATCACAATGCTGAATCACAATGCTGAATTCTTGAATATGTATAATAGATGCCAGACAAAATTTGGTACCAACAAGCACAAACTGGCTTCCCTTTTGGAAATGATAGTATAAAGGCATACTAAAACCAGAAATATTCATAGAATCCTGTAAATATTTCAGTAGCAATCATAATAGAAATAAATATCCTTGACATACAAAGCTTATTCTAAGAATTTGATGACTGTTTTAATGAAATTGGGACAAGAAAAACTAAAAACCCTTTACAGTACAAGTAAAGAATTTCAAAAAGAAATTGTCAGAATTATTAAAGGCATTGAAGAAAACAAAACTTTATAAGACAAATTATATGGTCAAGAGTCAATTATGAAAAAAAAAAATTTATAAAAAGTTGTTTCCCTCACTTGATAGTTTAGGCCAGTTATATAATGTTGTGTTTAGTAAACTGAAATTGACACAGAAAAAATAAACAAATAATAATAAAATAATATAAATAAATAACATCTTTAATAAGGGTATTATCAAGTAACAGTTTATGTTTCCTTATCATCTTATATAGAGGGTGCGATGGATAAATTGTCGTCTAAATTATGCACTGATGAAAATAATACTGCGAACTCATCTTAACAGATATATTTACCAAAATCACACAAAAATATCTTGAAATACTAAATAGTAAATTCATTCAATAAACTCACAATTAGCTATAACCACAGGCTCTAGAAGATTTCAGAATCTCCTGCAATTTTTCTGGACAGTTACTTTGTTTAAGTTGGTAAATGATGCTGTAATCCTTGCCTTCAGTTTATCTTTGGTGTTATAAGAAGTTTTGTTGGTCTCTCGCTCAGCTTCATCCTACATATAATAATCAATGGGATTGCAATCTGGAAAGACAGGTGGCCAGTTGTAAGGAGTAATATGGTCACAGAAATTGTTTGACAACCATGACTGGGTGCTCCTGCTTGCTTGGCATGAAGTCCTGTTACTATACATAGGGTCTTCCAGCATCTACCCACTTGACCCAGGGCAACACTACCTCCTCAACTCCTTTGATGTATGTCTCTATGTTGAGTCTGATCTCTTGTGGAAAGATAAATAAATGTCACCATTACTAGTGATCACTTCAGACACCATGATGTTGCCTGGATAAAACTCTTAGCCGAAGGCAGCATCATCTCTTAAAGGCAATTAAAGCCTTCATGTTAAATGGAGGCATCACTAGGAATCACTAAAAACATCTTTATAATCACCATTAGATTCATCAAACTCTTTCCAAATCCTTAGATTGACACTCAAACACTTTCAAATGTTTGTATTGGAGCTTCCAGTGGGAATTCCAAGCAGTACAGTATGCTGTTTCCAAATTTTTTGTAGAGTGAATTGTATCATCGAGCTCTTTTTCTCAAAGATGATGGTCAACTGACCATACTTTACTTATGCATTCAACAAATTCAAAAACAAACATCAAGCATACATGAAATTAAAAATATAAGATGTGACAATCTACCAATCGCACCTTGTATTTGAGTCACAAGTTGCGGTCTCCACTCCATAATAATGAAATATTTTTTCATTACGGTAATTAGAGGTATTATTTGATGCCAATAAGTGAAGATACCTTTTGTTATAATAACAATGGTATATTATTAAGTTATATTAGTAAGTAGGGGATATTAATCTATTGCATTAAGATGTTGATAATTATTTATATTATTTTATATTAGCATTCATTGCATAATTTTCTTTTAGCAATTTAAAAATCAGAATTCTTTCTAACGTGCATCAGCAAAGATAATGACATGAATAAACATTCTATATTCTTTGTGCAGAAAGCATAATCTATTTGGTGATGTTACTTTTTGTGCATGAAAAAATGCATTTTTGTGTGAATTTGAATTGTAGAGTGAAAGTCTCTGAAATCAGATACTTTCAAAGTAGATTGATTTCAAGTTGATTTGGAAGTAGTAAAGTGAAGTAGAGCACAAATTAAAGTCAAAAAAAGTTTTTCCTGTTTTCAGTTATCAGTTTAGTCAGTTCCCCTTGATGTTTGTTAATATCAGAGGCTCTTTTCCTTTTTGTCATTGTGGTTATGTGGGATGTATGTTTACTGAGGAGGTCTATATTTCTGAAAATGTTTTAACAAAATTATACAAATACATTACTAGTTAAAAGTTTATGAAATATTTATTATATGAAATAGAATTAAAGTCATACCATGAAAAATAAACATCTTCTATTTACAAAAGAATCTGAACCTAAATTTCTGAACTTATGGATCAGCTGGAGAGAAGCACTTGCTGTTAGATTTGCATCTTTCTATTGATAGAAAAAATTCAAAGAACCTGTTATCATTTACTACATAGTATCATACATCCAATATATTCTACATCCAGTATATTCTACAACTTCTTTCTTCAAGTTTATGTGGGCCCTATATGTTTATAACCAATAAGTCATTGTTTTAATCTGCTAAGTTATCAGTGGCCATCACAATGATTAATTAACATATTCTGCACAGAAATTGAATCATTCATGTATGTCCTCTGGTATCTCTAGCTGTAGAGGTGAGAATATTCTATTATTAAACTTCAACACATCTCATTTTTATTAAAAATGGCTCTCAGATGTTGTATCTTCATTTAAGTGGATGAGATAGAATGATCAGAGGCCAGCACTTTGTCAACAGTACCACTTGACACCAGACTACATCATTGACTTGGGCTATCTTGATTGTATTCATTCATTGCTCTGTTGCCAACATAGAGGTTACAACAAAGTCTGAGAATTTGAGATATTCCTATGTTAGCTCACTTAAAGGAGCTTGTGAGCAATATATTTTATCTAGTCATTCAAGGTTGGAATCTCAGAGTTTTTGATAGAAACTTGGACAGATCTGTGTTTGAAAGAATAGGTATTAATTGGTAGTGATTTGTTTCTAGGGTTAACATTGTTCTTAGAACATAGTAGGTAAACTTCTCACAAGCCTAAATGGTTGTTAGGGGCTTTTTATAACCATGTATCACTTCTCTGTGTCACTGAGTGAGTAAGAAGTATAACCTATGAGGCAATGATTCCCTGAGTTGTCTGAGTTGTCTATCTGAGTTGTCTAGGACAGCTCTTAGTCCACTGATCTGAATATCTTCATGGTTGAAGAAATTGCAATCCTGAGAAGCATTTTCAGCTATGATGCTTTGCTTGGCAGAATAGTGTGTTAAAATATTGGTAAAAAGTGCTTGATTTTTATAAAACTATCTGTTGTCACCAGTGCCATATCAGTGTGATGTGTGCATCTTGAATTTATTCCAGCATTTCATGAACATGATTGTTATGGATTTCTTGAGTAGATCCATGTATCAAGATATTAACCATGTGACATACCATCCCTTTGAGACTTTCAAAGATTTTATAAATTGGTTAGTTTATCATCTACATATTTATAATGCATACCTCCTTCTTGACAGTTTTTTGTAATGCAGTTAAATCAAAGATCCTTATATCTCCATTACATTTTTGGAGCATTTATACACCAAATCTGTAGGAACTATTAATGGCAAAATGACCTTCAGATGGACCATTGTTCCTAGCCTGTATTTTATTTTAGGTAGTAGTAGTCTCTTCAGAGTAACATGCAGACAAGCTGGTACATCATCTGCCTTCAGCATTTTGTATTTTCCTTCATCAGCTTTAAAAACCCTAGGAGATTTGTTTTGAAATTTAGTTGTTTCTTATTAGTAAATATCTTATTGTTACATACTTCCAAGGTGAAGGAAAATTATTGGAGTGCCTTTATCATAGATGTGAAGTTGTTGGATTGGTTCCTCATGATGTAAATATTCTCCTTATATATCCTGTTACCAATATTCAATATCACATTGATCAACTGTCCTTTGTAGGGATCAGAATTCCTTTGTGTGTTCTTTGTGTGTTTTTTGCGGGATCACCAAATATGGAGGCACAGTCGGTCATGTCTGATACAAGGCCACTTATACAGCCACCACTCTTCACATTTAAAGATGACAAATGTCAAACAATCATTGAAAGATAAAAATGATCTGCTTGTATAAGTAAATGAAACTTATGTATTTAACAGCGTAACATCAATTTGTTTTGTATAAAATTATTAAAATGTGAAAATGTTCTAAGAAAAATTAAGAGTTTCTTTGTTTAATGAAATGTGATTTTTGCAGAAAAGATAAGTTCATGTTTTTGCTGTGTGTATCAACGAAGTAGTGGTAATGTATTTCTTGCTATTCTTTTTTGGAAACAGCGAACAGGTGAAGTGGAAGAAGGAGAGATAAAGAAAACAGCATGCAAAAAGGTGAGAGAGTTCAAATGTGGGTTTTTGAGACAGTTGTGTCTGATCAGCAGTTTGAAAATTCTCTTGTTACATTGTGGCTGTATTGAGTGTTTTCTGTCCCCTTGTCTCTATGACTGAGTGACCAAAAAACATGCAATATGTATTCAAGTCGGTCACGTAGTTGGCTCCAGACACAAACTCATTTTTGGGCAGGAAGAAATATAACACTGATCATTGAAAATTTAATTTGTTACTTTCTGCAAATTGCTCTCTTTTCATTGGTTATTAAATATTTTCATACTAGCTTGTGAAATTTTGCTTTAGTCAAAAAGGATTGCCTCAGCACAGAGGCAATCCTTTTTCCCTATTGGTAGAAAAATTGATTTTCACACTGGCTCATAAATTTGCAAACAGTGAAGAAAAGAGAGTTATTTTTATTTCATACTTACAACATCTTTAAATAGATGGTTCAGTTTTACCCTAGCTGGGCCTTGAAATTCACTATTTACTTTTCTAGTCTCACATTTTTTTGCTATATCATTTACATTTGAGTCTGCTTTCTGTTGCTGTGTTTGTTGTTTTGTTTAATGGAAATGGTTGTTTCTTTGGCCATTTTGAGCTGTCTTTTATTATTTGCATTGTATGTTTTGTATTTCCACTTGTTCGTATGATTTATTGTTTTGAATTTGATGTTTCCAGCCATCACCTGCTTTTGTGTTCAGAAGATCTCTGCTGCTTGTAGGGCCAGGACTCTGAGTAGACATTCTCTTCCAATTTTGTCCTGAGTACTGATAACTATCTAGTATCGTAGAGAGTCCTCAAATTTGCAGGTCTCTAATTGTTATCACAAACAGACCAGAAAATCATCTACCATTTTATTCAATTTATGTGCAGCATAATTGAGTAGGAATTATTCATAGACAATGTTACATTGAGGGACAATAGATTTCTAAATTTTCTCTAAGATCTTTGAATATATTCATCATCTGCTAATAGAGTTTGAAGTGAATACAGGCAGCCTTAGATGGTCATCGACAAGATAAAAAATATTAAAAGATATAAATGATAGTGATAATATACTGGAAATCCTAAGTAAATTTATTTTTATAGCATAGCAAACGAATGCAAACTCCATCAGACAATTCAGCCAAATGAATTTATGAATTCAGCCATAAGATTTATCATCCAAATTTTGATGAATAAAATGTGCAGGAGTGAGACCAGAAATAGTACAAGTACAGTGAGGTTTTGTAAGACACTGAAACAAGGAATATAATATTTATACCAAGAATGATATAAAAAAAGCAATACAAATGGAAAAGTAAGTATATCTATATTTGATAGATTATGCAAAACAGTTGATAAAGTATGTCACAAAGAACTCTTGGTATTGTCAGGTAACACTGACATATATGGAAAGGATATTAAAATAATTTAAAACTTTTACTAAGAGTAAACTGCCTCAATATAGATGGAAAATATATTTAGTAAATATACAAAAATATGAAGGAGTGTTAAAGAAGGATGTGCCTTTTCACCAGACTTATTCAATTTATACTGTGAAATGATTCTGACAAAATTACAAATTCTACCAGGAATCTTTACAAGGTGGTTACAATATTAACAACATAAGATATGCAGATGACACAGTGTTATTTAATAGCAGACATGGAAAGAAAACTACAGCTCCTACTAAAAGTAGTGAATGAAACTAAGAATAAAGAACTAAACATCAATTCAAGAAGAGAGAATATATGTTTATTAGTAAAAGAAAGAGCTCAACATGCAAATTACAAATTCGAGAAAACAAAATCAAGCAAGTACAACAAGCTTAGAACCAACTTAATAAAAAATTATCCAAATGTTGGAGAATTTTTGTCTTTATTTTCAAATGAAATTAAAGCCAAAATACAATGTTTAGAATGGCTCATTATTAAACATAATAAACATCCATTGTCTCTTATATTTAACAGATGCAGACAGGTTTATATATATATATATATATATATATATATATATATAAACCTGTCTGCATCTCTTTTACTAACATACGTGCCATCCGTACCAACTTCCTCAGTGTAGATTCATTTCTCCATAATAACTCACCTGATATATTAGCCCTATGTGAAACTAATCTTAACCCTTCTATCCCCTCATCTGAGTTCTACGTTCCTGGCTACCTTCCCCTCTTCAGGAAGGACTCCAATGTTCATATGCATGGGCTTGGTATCTATGTCAGTGAATACCTTCCCTTAGCTAGGGTGTCATCTTTTGAATCCCCAGATCATTCTTTCTTGTGCTTCCGCCTCTCACTTCTCAGCTTGATTAGCTATCTCTTCTTTCTCTACCACTCTCCTTCCTCCCCTGACTGTTCGTTACTTGACATCATTTCTGGCAATATCGACAAAGCCATTTCTTCCCATCCCTCTGCCCATGTATTTGTGTTTGGTGACTTTAACGCCCACCACACCAAGTGGCTGGAGAACACTGTCACCGACGCTGCTGGTGTCCACACCATGAACTTTTCAATCACCCAATCCCTTACGCAAGTAGTGGACTTCCCCACGCGTTTCTCCGACAACCCTAACGGAAGGGACTCACTTCTAGACCTCTGCTTCACTTCCATCCCAGACTCTTACACTACCAGACAACTCTGCCCACACGGAAACTCTGACCACACTGTAGTGTCTGTCAATATTTCACTCCAGGAGCCCGACCCATGAAACCCAGACAAGTAGAATATCCTACTGCTATCAAAGAGCAAACTTCCTCTGTGACATCCCTTGGAACAACGTTTTTAGTCTTCCCATCGAAGAATGTGCATCCAAGGTCTCCTCCTGGGTTAAGGGTGGCATCGATGCCTTCATCCCTGCTAGGAAATTCCAGCGTAAATCTCATTCGTCTCTATGGTTCTCACCAGCTTGCTCGGCTGCCATTGCCCACCGGAATCATTTCTTCCGACTCTATCGGAACTACGTGTCGGACCAAAACAGGCGCCTTTTCACTTCAACTCATAATAAGTGTAAAAGGATACTTAACGAAGCTAAGATGTTGTTTGCTGCCAGAATGAAGCAATGCATAGCATGCTCTAAATTCGGCGCTAAAGACTACTGGCGACTCTGTAAAAGAGTACTTAACAAGAGCAAGTCCACAATACCCCCGCTAATCAACAAATTTGAGGTCCTCACCTCCCCAGCAGATAAGGCTGAATGCTTTGCCCGCAGATTCTCGAACAATTCGAGTCTGGACTCATCTGGAGTTTTTACACCCGACTTCTCACCTAGAACCGAGGCACAACTGAATGATGTCCACATTACACCTTCGCTTGTCTCTAAGATAATCTTAAAACATGATCCTCACAAAGCGAGCGGTGGGGACGGAATCTCAACCATAGTCTTAAAGAAATGTGCCCCTGAACTCTCCTCTGTCCTTTCTAAGCTCTACAACCTCTGCCTATCTGCTTCCTGCTTTCCTGCCTGTTGGAAATCTTCCTCTGTAGTTCCTATATTTAAAAACACTGGAGAACCCTCTGACCCTGCAAATTACCGCCCTGTCAGCCTTCTTCCGATCTTTGGCAAAGTGTTCGAAGCCATTATCAACGCCGAGGTGGTTCAGCATCTCACAGCACACAGGCTCCTCTCGGACAAGCAATATGGTTTCCGCTTCACCAGGTCTACTGCTGATATGCTAACAACCATCACCGAGTATATATACCAGGCACTCAACAGTAATGGCGAAGCCCAAACCGTTGCATTGGATATATCTAAGGCGTTCGACAGAGTTTGGCATGCTGGCCTTCTGTGTAAACTGCGGAGCTATGGTATAACTGGACATTTCTCTCTAACCGCACAATGAAGGTGGTATTAAACGGACATGCCTCCCAGAACTACCATACAAACGCAGGTGTCCTCCAAGGCTCCATCTTAGGTCCTACACTCTTCCTGATATACATTAATGATCTCTCTGATTCCATAAGAGCCCAAGTAGGCTTGTACACCGATGACACCACAGTTTACTCTTGCCTTCTACAAAAATCTGGTGTAGGCGTCAAAGCTAACCTTGCAGCCGAGATTGAAAAAGACCTCCAATCCATAGTGGACTGGGGTAAGAAATGGCTAGTAAATTTAAATGCTTCTAAAACAAAGCTACTCTCAATTAAACATCATCGACAATCTCACCTACCTCCCATTAGCATGGATCATGCTTGCCTCCCAGAGAGTAAAACTCTACGCCTCCTTGGTCTCACACTTTCAGCAGACCTCAAATGGAATGACTATATCGAATCCATTGCTAAATCCGCTGCTATGAAAGTAGGTTCTCTGTGTAGGGCCCATGCATTGAATACTGCTGCCATATCTGGTCGGGTGCCCCTGCTATTCTCCTCGCGCTTCTCGATAAGGTTCAGAGGAGGGTCTGTAATGTGATAGATACCGACTTGGCAAACCGCCTGCAGTCTCTCTCCCACCGGCGCGACGTGGCTTCCCTGTGTCTCTTCTATAAATATTTTCACGGCTTCTGCTCCGATGAACTTAGATCACTGGTGCCCCCTAGATACGAATTTGAACGAGATACTAGATTAGCAACTAGATCCCACCCTTTTACAGTGAAACCGATAAAATGCAGCTGTAACTTCTACTCCAACAGTTTCTTTCCTTGCACTTCCCGACTGTGGAATTCTCTTCCACACGATTGCTTCCCTGATGGCTACAATCTCCAGGAGTTTAAATGTAAGGTCAATAGACACCTCCTAACACACTAACCTGCTCCCATTCTATCAAACACTCTTCCCATCTGCCCAACCCTCATCCTTGCTATCCTTACTCATCTGTCACCTTCCTCCTGACATTCCCTATGTCTAACCACTCCTTCTCTTTACCTTCCCCTATGTAGCCCCATGCGCAATAGTGGCAGTGGAATGCCTTGCTTGGGGTGAAATGATTAAAATATATATATATATATATATATATATATTAGAAACAGAAATAGGGTTGTTTCAACGAGAGAAATTGATATAGAGTAAAAAGTGTGAGGCCGTGAACATTTCATTTAAAGCGTATATTTATTGTTGTTGTTATTATACATTTTATGATACGTTAAGTGTCCATAATGGTATTTGTGACGCTGCACATGTTTCGAGACTAAAGTTGACTCTATTCAGGCGAATAAACTTGTGGGTTTACGTATTGAGTTCATATATATATATATATATATAAATATTCACAGCCCTATATATTATGTTTTAAATTAATGTTTTGGACGTTGTGTGTCTATATATATATATATATATATATATATATATATATAACCACTCACTTAAATAGAAATATGCAATTTTAAGTGATATTACTGATAAGAGGGAATATATCCTTAACTAAAGTAATTGTAAAAAATGAAATTTAAGAACTAAAATTAAAATATAATTAAATTAATATTGGAATAAGACAGTATTTAACTTAACAGATGTGTTAATATCTAGAAATACACACGCACACGCACATGTATGCACTCAAGTACACATATATCTACATAAGCACCCACATACATATTTGCACACACACACACACACACATATATATATATATATATTTAAACTTATTTATAAATGGAACTTTGTGTTGTGTGTGTGTGTGTCCGTTACTTATAGACTCCGAAACAGCTGAACCAATTTTCTTGAAAATTTACACATTTGTACTATAAGCGTCTGTGAGTGTTCTTAGCTAGGTTTTGTGTCAAGATACCCCCGATAAATATCGATAATCGATAATCGAAAAAATCGGGTTATAGAAGGAGTGGTCTGATTTTAATCAAATTTGATACACTCATAGACAAAGACACAAGAAACGATATTCAGAAGTTTCAAGGTTGCACTTCTTACAATAGTGCAGAAAATCAATTATATATATGTATAAAAGGCAAGATGTTTGTGTGTGTGTCTGTTTATCTGCCTGTATGTCTGTATTTTTTCAGCCCTTTTATTTTAGTTTTTGCTTCGGGTTTGGCTCTAAGTAGGTATAATTGTAGTTCTTAGTCTCAGCCATGGTACCATTTACTCAGAGGACTTATTTAGTCTTCAAAATTCAGTTTACGATGAAAAAACGTATTTGATATTGATACCAGGAAATCAAAACTTGACTTAGATAGATCTATCTATTGCCCGGTTCACACTCCACCCACGTCTATTGAACAGGTTTAGAGGCCCATCCCTTGTTCCCTGTTTAGGATGTGGTTTCCGGCTTACTATTTTCCAATCTTCTCACTTTGTTTTTTTTTTCACTTGGAGTAGATCGATCTATCTATCGCCCGGTTCACACTCCACCCACGTCTATTGAACAGGTTAAGAGGCTCATCTCTTGTTCCCTGTTTAGGATTTGGTTTCCGGCTTTATCTTTTCCAATCTTCTCACTTTTGTTTTTTTTTTCAATTGGAGTAGATAGATCTATCTATCGCCCGGTTCACACTCCACCCACGTCTATTGAACAGGTTAAGAGGCTCATCTCTTGTTCCCTGTTTCAGATGTGGTTTCTGGCTTTATCTTTTCCAATCTTCTCACTTTTTTTTTTTTTTTTCAATTGGAGTAGATAGATCTATCTATCGCCCGGTTCACACTCCACCCACGTCTATTGAACAGGTTAAGAGGCTCATCTCTTGTTCCCTGTTTCGGATGTGGTTTCCGGCTTTATCTTTTCCAATCTTCTCACTTTTTTTTTTTTTTTAATTGGAGTAGATAGATCTATCTATCGCCCGGTTCACACTCCACCCACGTCTATTGAACAGGTTAAGAGGCTCATCTCTTGTTCCCTGTTTCGGATGTGGTTTCCGGCTTTATCTTTTCCAATCTTCTCACTTTTTTTTTTTTTCAATTGGAGTAGATAGATCTATCTATCGCCCGGTTCACACTCCACCCACGTCTATTGAACAGGTTAAGAGGCTCATCTCTTGTTCCCTGTTTCGGATGTGGTTTCCGGCTTTATCTTTTCCAATCTTCTCACTTTTTTTTTTTTTCAATTGGAGTAGATAGATCTATCTATCGCCCGGTTCACACTCCACCCACGTCTATTGAACAGGTTAAGAGGCTCATCTCTTGTTCCCTGTTTAGGATTTGGTTTCCGGCTTTATGTTTTCCAATCTTCTCACTTTTTTTTTTTTCAATTGGAGTAGATAGATCTATCTATCGCCCGGTTCACACTCCACCCACGTCTATTGAACAGGTTAAGAGGCTCATCTCTTGTTCCCTGTTTCGGATGTGGTTTCCGGCTTTATCTTTTCCAATCTTCTCACTTTTTTTTTTTTTCAATTGGAGTAGATAGATCTATCTATCGCCCGGTTCACACTCCACCCACGTCTATTGAACAGGTTAAGAGGCTCATCTCTTGTTCCCTGTTTAGGATTTGGTTTCCGGCTTTATCTTTTCCAATCTTCTCACTTTTTTTTTTTTTTCAATTGGAGTAGATAGATCTATCTATCGCCCGGTTCACACTCCACCCACGTCTATTGAACAGGTTAAGAGGCTCATCTCTTGTTCCCTGTTTAGGATTTGGTTTCCGGCTTTATCTTTTCCAATCTTCTCACTTTTTTTTTTTTTCAATTGGAGTAGATAGATCTATCTATCGCCCGGTTCACACTCCACCCACGTCTATTGAACAGGTTAAGAGGCTCATCTCTTGTTCCCTGTTTAGGATTTAGGTTTCCGGCTTTATCTTTTCCAATCTTCTCACTTTTTTTTTTTTTCAATTGGAGTAGATAGATCTATCTATCGCCCGGTTCACACTCCACCCACGTCTATTGAACAGGTTAAGAGGCTCATCTCTTGTTCCCTGTTTCGGATGTGGTTTCCGGCTTTATCTTTTCCAATCTTCTCACTTTTGTTTTTTTTTCAATTTGAATAGATTGATCTATCTATCGCCCGGTTCACACTCCACCCACGTCTATTGAACAGGTTAAGAGGCTCATCTCTTGTTCCCTGTTTCGGATGTGGTTTCCGGCTTTATCTTTTCCAATCTTCTCACTTTTTTTTTTTTTTCAATTGGAGTAGATAGATCTATCTATCGCCCGGTTCACACTCTACCCACGTCTATTGAACAGGTTAAGAGGCTCATCTCTTGTTCCCTGTTTCGGATGTGGTTTCCGGCTTTATCTTTTCCAATCTTTTCACTATTACGTAGCCCCCTGCACATCAGTGGCGTTACCGCCTTGCTTGGGATGATACGATTACAAAAAAAAAAATAAATAAATATCCAGGAAGTGATTTAAGAGAACAGAGAGTGTGATACAAAATCCAAAGTCACATTGGGATAGCAAAAGATAGTTTTTAAAACCAACCCAAGCAAAGTATTGAGAAACAAGAAAATTTCATTAAAAACAAAGAAAAGAGTACTGAACTCTTATGTAATATCAGTCCTTCTATATGGCAGTGAATGCTGATCAATCTCCACACAGATGAAAAATAAACTTGAAATGACAGATATTTGGTGGTGCAGAAGGATGCTGAGAATACCATATAGAAATGACAAAGTTTTAGAGAAAATGGAAACAATGAGGACACTTATACTTAGCATCAGAAAGAGAGAGTTGACATTTATAGGGCACATAATGAGGAAAGAAGGCTTGGAAATTTTGATACTAACAGAATAGATTGAGGGTAAGAGGGATAGAGGAAAACTATATATAACCTACTTAATGAGCTTGTGCAAATTGTTAGCAGAACAGGGTTTAGGAAACATAGCAAAATGACAAAATTTACTAAGAGCTATAAAAAATAGGAAATTGGGGATAACCACGATTGCCAGTATCCTGAATAAACATATAGAATGAAGAAATAGTTATATTGGATCTGACATTCTCTAAGTGAGTGAGACAGAAACTGGGTCTTCCATTGATCAGTTATTGTCTATGTTGCCTCTGCCACCTTAACATTCATGCATGCATTAATGTGTATGGTAGGTAGTAGTAGACCTATTGAAAAACATATTGAAAAAGGAAATTGTGCTTATTTCAATTTCACTAAAATAAATTCTTTTCTTTTTCACTCTAACTTTTTTCCTTTTTTTATAACATATATATACAGTTGGTAGCAAAAGTATTTAACACATTGGTTTTTTATAAATTTTACAATAAAAATTGTTCAATTTGAATGATACTTACTTCAAATATTTTAAGGAACATTGTCTAACATAAAGCAAAATTGAGAAACATTGTTTTTATGTATTTTTATTACCAATTTTTAAATATTAAAACTGTTGTAACCCTAAATATTTGGAACAACAAAATATAACACAGTTAAGTATATTTTGAAACACAACAATATTCTCATTTTTTTTATTTTTTATTCTCACTGATCAGGATACAGCAATATTGGGTGAGATTGTGGTGATACCGAGCAAAAGCGATGGACCGGATGTTTGCTCTCTCACGACAAAAAGGAAAATGACTAAAAGTCGTCCGTGCGCATCCAGGTTCGCGCAGATGTTCCGGTTAAAAAATAAAAATTAATCAAATATTAAATTTCCATTTCATGAGCCTATGCAAATTTTATTTATCAACCAATGGGAAGCCCAGAATCAAATACAATTGTGAAATTCCCAAATGACCACTTGCAATCCAAAAAGCCGAAAAAAAAAGTCGAGACAGAAAGCACCCAGCAGACAAACCGACGGTGACAGGCGAGAGTAATTAATATCTCCATTGACCAAGTCAAGTGGCTACTATGTTCGTCCCTTCACCTCTCCTTCCTTCTTCCCTGTCTCAAAACTACTTACTGACCTAAGGAGCGACTACATCAAAGACATTCTTCACTTGCACGCTCCTCACATTCCTAAGCCTTAAATCTCTTTCAGCTTATTATTTGCCATGAACATTTTAACTTTTGTTGGACCTATATTCAAGTATTACTTTAATTGTAAAAACATTCATTGATATGTGTATATATAAATATTATTTTCAACTCAATTTGCTTTTCTTGATTTTATAATCATTTTATGATTTATAGTGGGCTATCTACCACAAGGCCAAATTCCGTTAACCTGCAATAATATACAACTACCCTTCTCTAGAACGGACTCCCACTACAAATGGGATAACAATAAGCAACCTACCATAAGATAACAAGTTACTCTCTACACATGGTGTATTATCTAGCAGCCATGATGTTCTGTCTTACCCATTTACTGAATCATTAGGGAAGAGTTGTCTCTCCTAACATCTCCTCTTTATGGGCTGTTGTTCATATGACTTATTTCAGGAATTTTAGGAAGACGATAGGGTTTTCTCCAAAGTCTATACGATTTCCTAAGTACATGTTTTGTTATAGAATTATCCTTTGGTATATCCTGGGAACATTGTGGAGGCAGTTCAAAGGTGTCCAATAGGATATCTAGCGGTAAGGTGAAGATTGATTCAGTCTCTGGAAGGTGAGAGGATCGTAATTGGTTTGCATGTTGAACCCAAACTGTAGACTCTATATCTAAATCATATGTAATATTTCCAGAACAACATAGAATGCGTCTTTGAATCCATTTTTCTTTGCCATTATGATAGTTTTTAGCAAGCATGGATTGTCCTGGTACATATGTTGGTTTCACTGCTCCATAATGTTGGTTAAATTGTTTCTCCATCACCATGTTCCTTTTTGGGGGGAATGTTTTGGAGTAGGATGGATGACATCCATATACAAACGAACTTTATGATTCATCAGTGCTTCTGCTGGTGAGTTATCATTAGGTGTGTTGGGATTTGGTGTGGCTCTGTAACTACTGAGGACTATTTCTAATATTTCTTGTGTAATTCTCTCCCCTTTGTTTTCTATGAGTGTCTTATTAAAAGTATCTATAAACTGCTCCACCTGTCCATTTGATTGTGGATGAAAAGGTTGTGTTTTAATATGTTGAATGCTATTAAGTGCACAAAAATTTGAACATGTAGCTAAAGTGAATGCAGTGCCATTATCAGAAACTAATATCTGTGGGATTCCAAAGTAATTGAAAATCTGTTTCAAAATTTGATTTCTTTCATCTGCAGTTAGTGACTCATTTGAAAAAATTCCGGCCATTTGCTGTAAGCATCAAGAAGTATAAAATAACACTGTCCATTGATAGGTCCAGCGAAATCAATGTGAAGGTGTGACCAGGGTGATTCAGGGATAGGCCATGAGCTCAGTGTAGTTTTCCTGGGAAATTTCGCTAACAGTTGGCAGTTGGAACATGTGCGTGCCAATTCCCCCAACCGCTTATCCATCTGCATGCTAGGGCTTTCATACAGCTAATACATTGATGACTATAATGAAATTGCTTGTTCATGCTGTCCTGTAATGAGGAGGGGATAATTACGCGCTCAGAATGCTCTTATAGTAGAAGTGATTTCTGGCTCAGGGGTACTGCTGCGACGTTCTCTGGTACTTTATTTTGTATTCTCATGAGCATAGATAGTGTATCATCGCGACCATTTGTATCAGTACTGTTATACTTTATAGTAAAGTTATAGTTAAATAGTGTAGTCACCCATCTCTACAGACAGTTTGCTGCATACGCAGGAATACCTTTTTAGGATCCAAAAATACTGAGAAGAAGCTTATGGTCCATGATCAGAGTAAAATGGTGCCCATGCAGCATTTTATGAAACCTTTTAATGACAAAGACTATGGCTAAGGCTTCTTTTTCAATTTGACTATAACGTAGTTGTTTTCTGCAGGTATCAGTGATCTAGGTGCATGAGCAATTGCTTTTTCGCTGCCATCAGGAAAAATATGAGAAATGACAGCTCTAATACCATAATTAGAATCATCTGAGTCTATGACAATATCCATGGATTTAAAGAAAGTAAGGACTTTACTTTTGTGAAAGCTGACTGATATGTATCAGACCAGTTTCATGTAATATTTTTTTTCGATGAAGTCCAGGCAAAAAACACAAGCCAAGGAAAGAACGTGACGTTTTTACATTTGTTGGTGCTGACATATTTTTTATTGCCGAGGTATTTTCTGGGTGGTGTTCTACCATTTTTATCAAATATAAAACTTAGGTATTTGATTTTGTCCCAGAAAAATTCACACTTTTTAGCTTTAACACGGAATCCTTATTGTTGGATTCAACTAAAAAATGAAAGTAAATGCTGCAAAAGTTAATCTTGGGATACAGCTGCAACGATGATGTCATCAATAAATGCTGCAACTCTAGTCAATCCGGTCAGCATGGCGTCCTTTGTTTGCTAGAAAATGGCTGGTGCTGGTTTTATCCTGAAGCTAATGTTGTTAAATCTGAACAAACCCTTGTGGGCATTGATAATAAGGAGCTCCTTTGACTCTTTCTTAACTTCCAGTTGGAGAAAAGCACCGGAAAGATCAATTTTTGTGAAGAAATTTCCGCCATTTAATTTAATAAAAAGATCTTCTGGAAGTGGCAGTGAATATCGATGTGCATCCAAACAATTATTTAAACCAGTTGAGTAGTCAGCACATATACGGACTTTTTCATTTGCTTTTTTTACAATAGGAGCCGCGCATTGAGAATAATTTGTAGGCCCTATTACATATTTTTGCTGAAAACATTGAAGTTCGTTTTTTAACCATATTACGTGCGACATAAGGCACAGGTCGTTTTGGTCTAAAAATTGGTTTAGTGTCCTCTTTTAATTTCAAAATTGTCTTACTTTTAGTAGAGCAACCAAGTTCGACTTATATGTTTTTCAATTGGGGATGTAGTGTAGGCTCTTAGAACGAGTCACAAACTCTGGCGATGAATGGTATTAAATTCTTTCACGTATGATTTTCTTGCCGCACTATAAATAAAGCATTCGTAATCCAATTTGGATCTAACCAATGTTCAACACAATTTCAGTAGCATTTGTCTGTTAGCTCTCCAGTCTTTGTAAGAAATGACCGAGTAGTTGTATTGCTTAATTGCATTCTCACGAAGATATTTTATATGTGGTATGAAGGATAATAATTTTTTGTCAAAGATCATTCTTAGCTATTTGTATTGATAGACTACAGGAAATTCTGTGCCATCGAGTTTTTATTCAGGATTATGGTTTAGTTTTCGAAGTTGGTAAAACTGTATACTTTGAGTTTTTTGTCTGGAGAATCTGAAGCCATTTTCTGTGGCCCACCTGTTTTACTTTATTTGAGACACTGTTGGAGTTGCCATTCAATTGTGTGGATATTTTTCAATCTGTAAAATTAGAAAGTCATCTACAACAACTCCAGGTTTCAAGTATTTAATAATGTCATTTATTTTGACGTTGAAGATTGTTGCCGATAATATGTTGCCGATAAGGGAGATCCAGTTCTTGCTCATATAGATGTGAGAGTGAGAGTACCAACACGAACATTAAAGTTCTTTCGGTGAGGAAGTTATTGATAAAAATTGGTTATCTTCCTTTAAGATCAATTTCATTTAAGTTTTTCATGATACTCTATCTCCATCGAGTATCATAAGTTTTTCTAAGTCAAGGGAACTGTCGTTAAATGTTTCTTTTTAATGAAAGAATTTCTGGTAAAAGACTCCAGGCAAACCATTGTGATCGATTGTGCTTTTGTCCTTCTTAAAGCTAGATTGAAAATTTGTAATTTTATTATCAACTTCAACAAACCAAGCAAGATTATTATTAACAATTCTTTTAAATTCTTTTAATTCAGCAATTTTCGATTGGCATGAACAACTCATAAGTGCGATTAGACGATAGTTTGAGGAATTTTCTAATTCCTTCCCAGATTTTAGGATTGGAATTAAGGTAGTTTGTTTCCAGTAACAGCGAATATTACCACTGGTCCTTATATTGCTGAAAAGTTTGAATAGATTTTTTTTAGAAATTCCTAGAAATTCGTTTGGGCTAACTGCTGAATTGAGGGAGATTTTTATAGAATCTAATAATTCTGGTGTGGTAAGACCCTAGTTGTCATTTTCTATAAAGAAAATGACAACTAGGGTCTTGTTTGAGTAGAAATTTAATTTTTTTCTTCTCTTTATTTATTTTCATAATCTGAAATATAGTTTACTAGTATTATTTGAGGAAGGGATTTGACAAACGTTTTGTGCTAATAATTTTGCAATATTTTCTAAGCTTTGTTAGTTGCTTTCAGACATGCCTCAATGGAGTGTTTTTATTTTTCGCAGAGATTTTACGAATCATATCCATACTGTTTTGGTTTTGGTGTTAAAATTAATATTGGATACAAAGTTATTCCATTTTGATCGTTTGGATCCTTTAATTATTCTTATTTTGTAGATATACAGATCTTCTTGGGCTGGATGTAATTTGAACTTACGCAGATCTGATCGTTTTTTTATTTTTTTATTTTTTCAGACTTGTCGTTAATCCAAGGTCTGTCATGTTTGACAGGTTTAAATTTTGATTTTAGTATGTAATACTAAGAAATATTTCTGTAAAATAAGTTGTGCTCTGCATTGTCTACATTGGCTTCTGGTGTAAGTTTTAGGGCGTGTGTGTTTTTAAATTCCTTCAAGCTGGTTTTCTTAAGTTTGCAATATGGTATTTTTCCATCTGGTAAGGATCAAGAGTTTTCCAACAAACCTGGGAAGTTATCATTACCACATGCATCATAATTTACTTTCCAGTCTAGGTATGTTAAGGTCATATCTATTGTTGCATATGTATCTCTTGATGGGTATAAGTAGGTATATGACTTGTCATTGTATAGAAATATATTATTTCTTTTGATAAAATCTTCCCTTCCGGTCAGTATTTTTGCAACCCCATATGATGTTATGGCTATTAAAATCTCCCATTAAAATAAATGTTTTTTGGAACTGCTTCGGTAGTTCAGCAAATTCAGTTCCACTTCTAGGATCATTAAAGGAATATAAACTGAACATATGGTTATATTTTTATGTAGTAGGGCTCTTATCGCCAATGTCTGGAGTGCTATGTTCAAGTCGATTTTGCACTAGGAAATATCATTTTTACTAATATAGAAATACCACCTGAAGATCTATTTTTGCTATTACTAATAAAATTGTATAGTTTTTAATATCTATTTTCTTTTTCTTTTGAAAAGATTTTCTGGAAGCAGATGATTGCAGAACTTAAGTCTGTAATAAACAAAAGCAGTTCATTTTAATTTCCTTTTACAACTTTCATTGAATAATGTTATTAGCCATGATTGTTATGTTGAAGTTTTCGGTTTTTGTTAGGTTGTCTTAAGTTTCCATTTTATCTAAGTTGTTTTTAGGTTATTTTTTTCCTTGCAGAGTTTACTTTTTGACTAGGTTGTGAGTTCCCTTACTTTTTGTATTTACTTTTTTTTGTTACTCTTTGGGTTGAGGAACCTTTAGATCGAGATGGATGATAAGATGATTCTTTTAATTTCTAAGTTTAACCAATTAGAATTTTCTATATCTTGATTGGGTATATCGGTTTTTGTTATGGGATGTGGTATAAATTAGTGCATTTCCCTGTTGATATCAGTTTTCCTCATTTCAATTAATTCCTTTAACTCTTGGATTAATGTTGTTAATTCACTGAAGTCATATTTTTCACTACTATTTTCTTGGGTTTTGGTTGCATTTGCATAATTTATTGTAATATTTTGTCTAGTATTTTCAGCAATTTTCCTAAAGTCAGGAAAAGTCATATTTCTCATACATTTAATCTCAATTATTTTTTCTTTTTTGTCAAGCTTTACATAACACATCACTCAATATATCCCTGGCCTAACTAATAAAACAATAACTTTTTGGCAAAATTCGACTTTATTCATCAGTATATGTTATTGCCATTGCCACATGAAACGTGCGTGAGAGAACTGACAAACTGCGGTAAAATATTGTAAAAGGTTTTATTTTCTTTACAGTACTTGTGCAGCTGTGAAAACTGCAATTAAAACAAACAAATAACATGAGCACATGGAGGAAGAATGTACACAAGGATAGATATTTACAAAATTCGAAAAATAAGAAAATAAACAATGAAAATTTACATAAATAGTTATAACAAAACAGGGAACTTATAACAAGTGTTTAAATCAGCAAGAATCGTTTGAATCACCAAAGCAATACATTTTTACAAATTAAGGAAGGGTCTAAAAAGCAATAAAAAACTTTAGAAGAATTAAATTCCATTAACTATAAAATTTGTCTAGGGTTTGCTAGAAATTGAATGGAAAAAATGTTAATTACCTCGTTGGCACCTCGTGTGGTCTATGGCCATTGAGTTACTCCCTAACAGTACCGAACGAATGTGCTGCCACTGGGGATAACAAATTTACTTCTGACCTCTTAGAAGGTCTCAATCCAAAAGACTGTTAAGGGTTTTTTTATTTCTTACGCAGAGACCCAAAATCCTATATTTTAGAAAAGGTTGCCGTAAGACAGCTTATTTGTTATATTTTTATTTACTTATTCTAACTTTACTGTTTTGTCTCACTGTCCCCAGGGGTGACAATGCCGCCGGTCAAGAATACAGGGCTCACTTCGGCGAGAAAACGAACCTGCTGATTTTTGCATTGGGTTTGGTAACAAATGATGCCTAGCGGCAGCTACAGCATAATCTCCTTTTAGGGTGATACACTGATTCCAACGCTTCTCTAACAATTCGATGCCTTTTTGTAGAACGATTTGTCTTTAGCCTCAAAATATGCCTCAGTTTCCGATATCACTTCGAATCTATTTCCTTGGAGTACTTTTGGATGTATGCAAATAGTCAGTAGTCGCTGGGGGGGGGCAGATCTGAAGAATAGGATGCGTAGGCAATTCGAAGCGCAATTCATGTAGATTTCCATCGTTGCGATCAACTTGTGACACAGTTCATTTTCTTGGTGAAGGATCGCTTTTTTCTTCTTCATTAGAGACCGGTTTTTGGCGATTTCTTCCTTTAAACACACCAATAATGCTATATGGTATTCGCTATTGATGGTTCTTAATTTCTCAAGGTAATCGATGAAGAGAATACCTTGCGCATTTCAAAATATGGAGGCTAAAATCTTGCCTGTTGATGTTTGCGTCTTTGGTTACTTTGGACGGTTTTTACCTGCTACTGTCCACTCAGCTGACTACTGATTTGACTCTGGAGTGAAGAGGTGTATCTATGTTTCATTCATTATCATATATTATTTCCTAGTTGCGTTGAAACAGTTGCAAAAAATGCTCTTCGTCGACGCGTTGTTGTTTTTGATCGACTGTGAGCAAACGCGAAACCCACTTTCTCATTGACAAATGTTAATGCAAAATGGCGAATACACTGCCTTCTGATATGTTCAACTCACACAACTTCAATTTACGATCGGCCAAAACGAGTTTGTGGATATTTTTATTATTATTGTGATGACATTTTTCATCATATTTCGATTTCTGCTTTGGTCTCACTACCAACCAAGTCTGCGGGGAGACCTAAGGCAGGTCGTGACGTGTTGTTATGGTCCCATTTCATGTTTTTCTATCTTCCCTATCATCCCTAGCGTTACATAGATAAAGTTTTCCTTAGTGTGTGGGCTGTACTTAATAAGACAATTTTTTGTATATCTCTTAAGCTGGGGTTTCCAGGGATTCTTTCAATGTGTTGTTTTGTTCCATTTTTTATCATTTCAAGTGCACCTACTATCACTGGCACGATATTTGTTTTCAATTTCCACATTTTTTCTATTTCAGTTTCCAAGTCTTTATATTTTGACAGTTTTTCAAATTCCTTGGTTGCTATGTGACTATCCGCTGGACAAGCCATATCAATTAATAGACAAGTTTTCTCCTTCGGGTTTTTAACAATAATGTCTGGCCTGTTTGCTTCAATTTTTCTGTCTGTGTAGATGGTGTAATCCCATAGAATGGTTACATCTTCTATTTCTGTAACCGGTGCTGGGTGATGATCATACCAGTGTTTGTTTACAGATTTTCCATAATGTTTGCACATTGCCCAATGTAAATATTGCCCAACTCTATCGTGGCGATTTTTATATTCATTTGAGGCAAGCACAGAACAGCCTGAGATTAGGTGGTCTATTGTTTCTTGGTGTTTATCACAAAACCTGCATTTTGGATCCATATTATTATGCATAATATTTGCCTGAAAGTTTCTAGTGAAAAGACTTTGGTCTTGTGCTGCAAGAATAAAGCCTTCAGTTTCAGACTTTAATCCAGATGCACGTAACCATCGATGAGTATTAACTTTGTCAACATTGGATTTATTGGCACGTTCTGGATATTGGCCATGCAGAGGTTTGTCTTGCCAGCGCTGTTTCATCTGTTCAAGAGCTTTATCTTTGGCTTTCATTTTCATATTTTTTGCCGCAATAGTTGGTTCTTGGCTTCTGTTTTGCTTTTCTACAGAATCTACTAACTGTAAATCTTGTTTGTATTTACTGCCTTCTTTTATTATTGAATATTTTTTCTTTCTTTCTTCATGTTGCCTTACTAATTGTATCATCCAATCCTTTGTTGTTTCTATGTATGTTAGTAAGCCAATAGTTGTTGTCTTGTATGACAATTCTAACTGAATAAGACCTCTTCCACCTTCTTTACGGTGTATGTATAGACGGTCTACATCAGCCTTTGGATGATGCATCTTATGCTTAGAAAGAAGCTTTCTTGTTTTAGAATTCATTCGCCTGATGTCGTTTAGAGTCCAGTTTAAGATGTTGAAATTATATTGGACAACTGAGATTGCAAGGCTATTAATGGCCATAACTCTGTTCTGTGAATTTAATTCAGTTTTTAATATCATTGGTAGCCTTCTATAGTACTCTTTACGCACTATTTCTTTCATTTTTTTATGGTGAATGTTTTCACTCTCATTTACACCTAGGTATTTATAAGCTTCTTCTGGTTTCAATTCTTTTATTGTTACAGCAGGGTCTAAGCTAATTGACGATGTTTCTTGTATTGATCCACGTAAAACTGTAGCTTTAGCACATTTATTCAAATTGAATTTCATTCCAATGTCTTCGCTGAAGCATTTAACAGTTTGCAGAAGACCTTCCAGCTCATTATCATTCTTAGCATATAACTTTAAGTCATCCATGGCTTATTTTCTTTTGGCCTATTTTATAACCACATTCTGTCTTATTAAGTTGACTGGTTAGTGCTATTAATGATATGCAGAATAGTAAGGGAGATAAAGAATCACCTTGAAATATACCTCTTTTGATGTTTATTTCATCAGACTTATAGGTTCCATTCATATGATTGAGGTAAAGGGTTGTTTTCCATATAGACATGCACTGTTTGATGAAATTGATGATGACGGGCGATATCTTGTATATATTTAAAGTCTTTAAAATCCAGGAATGTGGCACACTATCGAATGCCTTTCGATAATCTATCCAGGCAGTACTAAGATTTTTCTTTGTACTGTAGCAGTTTTCCAGGATCACTTTGTTAATTAGCAATTGGTCTTCACATCCATTACAGCCACGTTTGCACCCTTTTTGTTCAAGCGGTATCATGTCATTTCTTTCTAAGAATAAATATGTCTGTTTTGTTAAAATAGATGTTAATAGTTTATATGTTGTCGGAAGACATGTAATTGGTCTGTAGTTTTTCGGGTTGTTTGTGTCACCATTCTTGGGTAGAAGAAATGTAATTCCTTTGGTCATCCATGCAGGAATTTTAGTGGGATCGTCAACCATTTCTTGAAGTTCTTTGGCTAGTTTTTTATGTGCTGCAGTTAAATAATATAGCCAAAAGTTAGGAATTTTATCTATACCTGGGAATTTCCAATTGTGTGCTTTTTTTAGTGCAAATTTAACATCATCTTCTGTAATTCCAGACCATGTCTGTTCGGGTTTATTTTTCATTCGTTCTATCTCTTGCGTAATCCAATGTACTTCCTTGCTAAGTTCTTTAGGGCAAGCCCATATCTTTTCCCAGAACTGTGTGACTTCTTCCATTCTGGGGGGTACTGTCACTTCAATTCTTTTTTTACCTATTTCCCTGTAAAATCTCTTTGTATCAATCTGAAAAATCTTGTTTTGTCTGTAAAATCTTGCTCTTTTTTCATAGCGTCTTATTCTTTGAGCCTTCAGTTGGATTTTTTGCTTTATTTTTTCTTTATTTGATAAGACTTCATTTTCATTCCTGATGTTATATTTTCTTTCGGCTCTTCTGCTTTTCCTAGTTCTTACATTTATTTCTCTACTCAGTTCATCCAG
This sequence comes from Ascarosepion bandense, assembly GCA_037127315.1. Taxonomy (NCBI): domain Eukaryota; kingdom Metazoa; phylum Mollusca; class Cephalopoda; order Sepiida; family Sepiidae; genus Ascarosepion; species Ascarosepion bandense. Next base: position 6,349,324 of record JBBBDQ010000809.1, read on the forward strand.
TACTGATAGTTCACTTCTAAGTTGTTTATTATTATTATTATTATTATTATTATTATTATTATTATTATTATAATTATTTTTATTATTATTATTATGTCATTTTTCATCATATTTCGATTTCTGCTTTGGTCTCACTACCAACCAAGTCTGCGGGGAGACCTAAGGCAGGTAGTGGCGTGTTGTTATGGCTCCATTTCATGTTTTTCTATCTTCCCTATCATCCCCAGCATTACATAGATAAAGTTTTCCTTAGTGTGTGGGCTGTACTTAATAAGACAATTTTTTGTATATCTCCATATATCCCCAATCATTCTAGCTCTCTGCGAAACCAGCCTTAATCTTACAATCCCCTCCTCTGGTTTCTTGATTTCTGCTTACCTTCCCTTCTTAAGGAAGGACTCCAATGTCCATATGCATGGCCTGGGTGTTTATGTCCGCAAACATCTCCCTCTTGCTAGGGTGATTTCTCCTGACTATTCTTACATGTATCTCCGTCTCTCTACACTAAACTCAGCTAACTATCTTTTCTACCACCCCCTTTCTTCTGACTGTTCCTTGCTAGACAGTATTTCAGATAATATAGACGAGGCAATTTCATCTCACCCGTTCGCTACTATATCTGTGCTCGATGATTTTAATGCCTACCGTGCCAAGTGGCTGAAAAACTCTGTCATTGATCTTGCTGGAATTCATACTTTTCAATCACTCAGTCGCCCACGCAAGCAGTGGATTTCCTCATGCGTATTTCTGAAGGACACGTTTTCCCTCTATCTCTCCGTTTCTCTTCTATCCCTGATCTTTGCCATGCCATGCAGCTCTACCCTCTTGGTAACTCTGATCATGCTGTGGTTTCCATTGATATCACTTTCTACTCTCCCTTCTGCCAGAAGCCTCCTACCATCAGAATCTTACTGCTATCAAACAGTTGACTGTTCCTGTTGAAGACTACGCTTCTGAGGTCCCCTCTTGAGTGAAAGCTGGCATTGATGCTTTCATCCTAACCAGAAAGTTCCAACTTAAACCTCATTTATTCCCATGATTTTTTCCTACTTGTTTGGCCGCTATTGCCCATAGAAATAATTTCTTTCGGCTTTTCTGGAGCGAAGTGTTTTGTCTCTGCTCGTAATGAATGCAAGCGGAACCTAAATTGTGCTAAGCTGTTGTTTCCTGATAAAATGAAGCTGCGTATAGCATCCCGACTTCTCACCTAGAACTGAGGCTTACCTGAGTGACGTATACATAGCCCCCTCTTTGGTCTCTAACATAATTTCTAAGCTAACTCACATAAGAATTCCAGTCGTCGCCCTAAAGAAATGTGCCCTGAAATGTCCGCTTCAACTCTACAACTATTGCTTTACTGTTTCTTACTTTTCTGCTTGTTAGAAGTCCTCTGTAAACTCTGAAGAACCATCTGACCATCTAATTATCATCCTATCAGCCTCTTACCGATTTTTTGGCAAAGTGTTCGAGGTTATTATCAGTGCTGATGTGGTTTATCATCTCACATCCTACAACCTATTCTCCGACAAACAGTATGGCTTCCGCTTTACTAAGTTTACCGCTGATATGCTAATGACCGTCACCAAATATATATACCAGGCTCTTGATAAAAACAGCGAAGCTTGAGCTGTTGCCCTAGATATCTTGAAAGTGTTTGACAAGGTTTGGCATGTTAGACTTCTGCGCAAGCTACGGGGCTATGTTTGATTTAATCCAATCATTCCAATCAAATCAAATAATAAAGGTTGTATTAAAAAGGGTATGATTCCAGATCCTATCATGCTAATGTGGGCGTCTCTTAAGGTACTACGATTTTTCTGATTTTCATCAAGTAAACCCCTGACAAAGTAAACCCCTCTGCTGCTCTTGAAAAGGATCTCTAGTCTGTGGTGGACTAGGGTAAGAAATGGCTAGTGAACTTTAATGCTTTCAAAACGAAGCTGTGCTTCTTTAACTATCATAGAGAAACTTTCCTACCTTTCATCAGTATGGATCACATTAGTCTCCCAGAAAGCTATACACTGCGCCTTCTTAGACTCACTCTTTCAGTCAACCTCAACCTCATCGAACCAATAGCTGCATCTACTGCTCGAAAGATTGGGCCACTGCGTCGGGCCAGGAAGTTTTTCTTGACAGAATACAGTTTGCACATATACAAATCAACATTTCGTCTGTGCATTGAATACTGTTGACATATCAGGTCGGGAACTCCTGCTATTAATCTCGAGGTTCTTGACGAAATTCAAAGGAGAATCTGCAATATAATCAATGCTGATTTGGCAACTCGACTTCAGTCACCAATGAGATTTGGCTTCCAACTGTTTTTTCTACAGATCTTTTCACGTCTTCTACTTTGACGAGCTTATTTCCCTGGTGGCCCCCACTATGTGAATTTACTCGAGCTATTGGATTGGCAACCAGGTCCCCACCCTTTTACAGTTAAAACTATCAAATATAACTACCATTTCTACTCTACCAGCTTCTCACACTTCCCACCTGTAAAATTTATTCTCGGATACTTACTTTCCTGATGGCTACAATTTCCAAGAGTTTAAGTGCAATATCAATTGCCATCTTTTATCTCCTTGATTCACATCTTTCTCTTATCCTTTCTTCGACACCCCCTGTACTTTGTTCTTTTTCTCGCTCTCCTCTCACGTAATCTAGGACACGATCCGCAGGACTACCTTCACCAATCCGTCCTGAATATGTACCAAATCCATCCACAATGTGTTTGTTTGATCTCGGACCGGCCAAAGTAGGATTGACTGTTATCACCTGGCTAGGTTAATCTAGACACGCGAGAGTTCGGTTATATAGTTAAGGCCAGATTTATGCGATCCGCGGTAGCTGATAGCTGGTAAACAGAATATAATCAGTAGAACACTGCAACGCCTCGAGTGTAGTTTTTATATATATTTATACATCGATTATATATACAATGATAAGCAAGTCAAAGCTGGTTACACGCAACAATTGGCTGGTATTTCAATAATACATTCAGTAACTATGTTCTCGGAGACGGTGGTTTGCTCTGTTCGGCTTCTAGCAGCAGTCGATTTCAGTTCGACCATCTTATTCAAATCACGGGCTTCAAATCTGTTAATTTTGTTTTCCACCTAGGTTTTATTGAAAAGGTACAAAATCGGGGATTCAGTTTTCCCTCACTGTATAATTCTTTCCAGCTCGAAATGAAAATAATATAATTTATACATTTCGACTGGGTCTTCGCCCCTTAACTGATGAGAGGGAGAGAACTTACTCTCTCTTACTGCTTGCCTGTTCTTATCCAATATCTCAGGTAACCCAAGGCAGAAAATTCTAGGGTTAAAAATTTGTCAAAACAGGACGACAATATGATGTCTAGGAATTTTTTTACATAAACTCAATCAATTCGGTTACTTTTTTCGAGAAAATAATTGTATTCTCCAGTTTTTGAGAAATCTCTCCTTATCTTTAAAATTAATAAAAAATTAATACCAGCCATCTGGTTGCAAACTTCCTACGCGCCAGTGGCAGTATTGCCTTGCTTGGGGTGAAACGATCATAAAAGATTATTTTCATGTCACTTGTGCGTCATCATTTTCAGTCATCTTTCTTGAATTGTATTCTAATTTCGTCCAAATTCAGAGGTAGTTCCCTTATTTCTTACCCAAAACTCTATCTCATTTTTTAAAGTAAAGAAACTATCATCGTCTTTTTAACTTTGAAGATTAATTTGGACAACCCGTCTACATGTCCCAATTTATTTGATGGTAAATACGCCATGTTGAAATAAAAATTGAAAAATTGTTCTAGTGTTCCAACCTGTTGGCAGTATGTGTTGAAATCCTTTTTTTTAATAACCAAAAATAGTTATGGATGGTGATCGGTTTGCAGAGAAAATTTCCTACCAAGTATCATGGTGTTCATTTTTTTAACAGCAAAAATAATAGCTAGCGGTCCTTCTTCAGCATTCTTGATGCATTGACAACAACTTTTATTCTACCATCTTTGAATTGTATGACCAATAACTGCTCTAGAGCCATAATCGCGAACATCTGACACTACAATTATTTCAGAATCAGGATTGAAATGCGTTAACTAGAATTCAGATGTTATGTTATCTTCAAAATATTTTGGGCATTCATCCGACCAACTCCACACCGCACCTTTTCTCAATAGTTCCAATAAAGGCGCTCTCAATTTAGGCATGCTTGGGTACCTCAAGGTGGTATAATGGTTAGCAAGCTTGTCTCGCTAAAACTCTTGCAATTGAGTAGTGAGATCGATCCTCACTGGGTGCCCCTATACTTTCGGCCTTGTGCCACATCTAAGCTGCGCTTAGAAAATTACTTCAATTTATGTCATGCTTGGCACATAAAGGTTATAACAGATTGCAAGGCATAGAAATGATTGCAAAGTAGCAATATTTGTCAGGGCATATTTTTAATAGTACTTGTCTTTGACGGGTTTGCATAAATTATTTGTTCCATTTAATTTATATCATTCTTCAAAATTGACATTTCTCCCCATTGAGTTTGAACCCATATTCCTCAATTCTCTGGAATACCTTTTGCTTCTGTTTGAAATGTTGCCATTTAGTTTCACTTTTTATGAGTACGTTGTCCAACTGCGAAATCTAAACCAACTAAACCATCACTTGATGGAAAATACTGGGTGCCATTTTGACCCCGAATGGCAGTTTATTAAAACTACATAGATCTTTGTATGTTTCAATTCTTAACATATTTTGTACATTTTTCATCCACTTCAATCGGTAAGTATGCATCTGGCAGATCAATTTAAGAAAAAAAAATATTCCATTTAAAATTAATTTAGGAAAGATTTTTTTGTGGGATATGTGTGAGATAGCCGACACTCATTTAAGCCGGTAGAAAAATCTGCGCATCCACGATTTTTTTTTTTTACATACTTTGTTGACGTTATCCAGTCAGAATAATATGTGGGTGAAATAATTCCTAAGTTTCTAATTTCTCAAGTTCTAATTAGTTCCACAATTGAAAAACAAACACTTTTGGGTCGGAACATGGAAACTACATTTTCCTTTAAGTGAAAAATTGCCTTCGTTTGAGTACATTTCTGAGAGAACGTTGTAAGAATTTTTTTAAAAAAGTGAGTCGTCATACTTGTTTTAGAGGAGGGGAAATTAAACTTTTTATAGAATGAATTTAAGGGCAGACTCCACAGATCGAACAGTTCCATCCAGTCTGCTCCCAATAAGTTAAACATACTATCTTTTAATGAGAATGCCTTAGTTTTTAAAGTTTTACATGCGATTTTGCCTCGAAAACATTTTTCCCTGAAACGTCACGTGCTACTTTTTGATTTTTGCTCATGTAGGTTTAGCAATATTTCTCTATGTATTTTCATAATATTGTCGCTGCCTCTATTCAGTTGAAGCTTTACTTCAATGTTATTCATTTTAACGATCACATATTTTCTATTCTGAGACCAGTTCAGATTTTAAGCTGTCAATACAATTTTTACTGCATTAAAATGTCTTACTTTTTTTTTTTTTTTTTTGTTTGATTTGATTTGCAATGACTTTGTCTATGCTCTAGTTTTCCACATTGGAAACATTTTATTTTTGTATGGACAATTTATCTCAAAATGAAAATGGGTTCGGTGCAGTCATTTTTTTTCTTTTTGCGCTTTAGTCGAACTGTTTGCATGTGTACAACAGTATCCCTTTCTTCAGCAGGGGTTATATACGAATTTGCCAGTAGAGTTAGCGATCGCATCAGGCATAAGTGATGCTATAGAAGTAGTTTTAAACACGATCAGTCGTTAATAATTCGTTGCATATTACTTTTTTATGCAATAAATAAGTAATATTTGTTTCAATTCAGATAAATTAAACTTTCAATTTTCAAATTTGACTAAAATAAAGTGTCAGAAATCTTTTGAAATATTTTAAAAAATTTATGATTTGTGTTTGTTTACAAATTCTTTAATTTAAGAAAATGGCCGCTTTTAAGAAAATTTTAAGAAATTGAAATTAAATGTGACATTCAAATTTAATAATTTCTATATGAAATACACCAGAATTTTCTAATTAATGGAAATAATAAATTTAATCATTAAGCTTTCATTTAAATTTAAAATGAAATCTTGAAGAATGTTTTTTTATTTTAAAATTTTAATTTTAAAATTAGGTATCGTAAATTTTTGCCGAAAAAGTGGAGGTACCTAGATTTGATATTTTCAACAAGGCCTCAAATATAATTGTTTGATGATCCAATATTTGTAGTGTTAGTTGCTGTCGTTAATCCTGTTGTTCCAGTAACTGTTTTAACACAATTGGTATGTCTTCCATATTGCGCGTTACTCTAAATCTGTAGCGGACTAAAAACGATTAGTTGAAAAATAAGTTTTTCTTTCTTCTTAAACCACCACACGTTTTCCTTGATTCAAACATTTAACTCAAATCGCCAAGTAAGTGTGAATTTTACTCTCAACTACGTCCGCGCGCTACGTTATAAATAGTCCGTCAAAAAAATTATCAAGGGAAGGATTTCATCCTGCTATCGGATGGGAACAGACGGCCGAGACAACGCACCCCATCGGAATGCATCCGTGCACTGACGACCATGTTAAAAAATGGCAAATAACCCTAAACATATCAGCTAACTATGCTTCAATCAAATGCATTATAACTACATACAAGATGAAAAAATCCTAAAAAAAACCCATAAGCATAATTATATTCCTCACTGATCTCAGTAAAAAAATAAAATTAGTTATATACTAAACTTAATATAAGCAACTTAATCATCTACAATAACCCATCTCTATCAACTAGTGTATATTAACTTAAATGTCCTTTGAGATATTGTATCTCTGACAAAAAAGTAAATATATATTTTGGCTTCACAATAAAAACATTATCAAAATGGTTTACACTATATATATCTGATACAAGCTCTATTGCACAACATTTAAAGACACATTTCTGTCCACTTTCACAATACAGAAAAATACTTGATGATGAGTGAATTTACTCATCTCGTCATGAAAAAAAAAAATCAAATTCTTGAGGCATCCTGTATAAGGAGCAAACTACCAACACTAAATAAGGTTAGTTATGAGTATAGCAAAAATATTTTAGGATGTTTATAATAGCAATGTCTTTTTAAAAATATAATTATACAAATTAAAGTTACTCCCTTTGCTCAAAGGCATGAAAAAAACGCCACAGTTTTTGCAGTTAATTTTAAATTAACTACAATAGAGCACATTCATGCATGTTTAAAAATAATTATAACAGAACACACTCATGTGTGTTTACAAAAAATCACAATTATCAGTTATATAAATTTCCATTCTAGCAAGTTACCCCTGAAAATGATCTAAGATAAGATTGATACTTATTTTTCACCTCAAGCAAAGTCATACTGCCACTGATGTACAGAGGGTAACAATGAGAGGAAAGGGAAGACAAAAAAGAAAAGGGTACAGGTGATGTTGTAGAAAAGATAAGCAAGAGGTGAGACTCAAGGAGATAGAAGATGTCAATTGATTGCATTTAAACTTTTAGAGATTGTAGTTATCAGGGAAGAAATCATGTAGAAGGAAGTTACACAGGTGGGGAAAGCAAGAAAAGAAACTGATAGAGTAGAATCGGTGGTCACATTTGCCTATCTTGATGGTAAAAGAGTGAGACCTAGTTGTTGATCTAGTTGCATGGGTAAATTGATGAGGGTGGAACAGCAGGGAATGGAGCTTGTCAGAGCAGAAGCCATGAAAATACCTGTTGAAAGACAGAGGGAAGCCATATTCTATCAGTGAGAAAGTGGCTGATGGTGAGCAGCCAAATCAGGACCAATTACATTGCAAATCCTTTTTTGGATTTTGTTGAGAACAAAAACAGCAGAAGCAACAGTATTCAATGCATGAATGAAAGATATATTTATAAATGTATCAGATGGATTCTGATGAGAATGGTGCAGTGTATTGCTTTTGGGAAGACTAGTGTGATCAGTATTAATGGAAGGTAGGAAAGCTCCTCTATGATGATTAAAGAAGAGTAGCTTTGTTTTGAAAGTATTGAAATTAATGAGCCATTTCTTACCCAAATCCATCACAGATTGGAGGTTCTTTCCAAGAACAGAAGTAATGTCTACTTTGTCAGCCCTGGCAGATTTCATACTGAAATGGAAGTAGATAATGGTGTCATCTGCATTGATGCCAGTTTGGGAACTGATTAGATCAGGAAAATCATCGATGGATATTAGGAAGAGCATAAGACCTAGGATAGAGCCTTCAGAGACATCCATATTCACATGAAAAGATTTGGAAGTATGCCCATTCAGAACAAACATCATTTTATGATTTGACAGGAATGATTAGATTAAAGTGAACAATCATCCAGTTCTACCATAGCCCTATAGCTTGTGCAGAAGGCCATCATACAAAACCCTATTAAATGCTATTAACAGCCTAGGCTTTGCCATTCTTATAAAAAGCCTGATATATTTGATGATAGACATTAGCACAATAAAACCTAGTGAAGCAGAAGTCACACTGCTTGTCAGAAAATAAGTTGCTGGATGTGAGATATTTAATCATTTCAACATTAATAATAGCCTCAAACATTTTGCCAAAAAGCAGTAATAGGCTAATAGTTAGAAGGGTAAGGGGGCTCTCCAGAGTTTTTAAAGACAGGAACGACAGAGGAGGACTTCCAACAAGCAGGGAAGCAACAAGCAGCAAGGCAATATATATAGAGTTTGGAGAGTACAGGAGTGAGTTCAGGAGCACATTTCTTATAGACAATGACTAGAATACTGTCACATCCACCTGGTTCATAGGAGTCAAGCTTAGAAATAATATTTAGAGACCAAACAAGGGGTTATGCATACATCACTCATTTGGGCCTCAGTTCTGGAAGGGAAGTCAGGTGTTGGTTCCAGATGAGTCAAGATGAGCTGCAAACAAAGCACTCAGCATTGTCTGCTGTGGATGTGAGATGTGAGAAGCTACAACACCTTTCTTAATTTAATATCAACACTAAGAAGTCAATTGAAGAATTCATGAGGATTAAGATAAAAATAAATAGGCATAATATGTCCAGATTATTCAACTAAACATGTTTGAATATATATATACACACATAAGGGTAGATTGAAAAGTTCATAGGCTGAGCAAAATACTCTCATGGAATAAGATTTATTTTTCAAGATAGTCCTCCTTGCATTCCACATACTTCTTCTTTTGGTGTGCTTGGATCACACTGATGAAGCTTTCATCCTGTTAATACAAAAATTTGTCATCGTCACTAGTTCAAAGCAAAGTGTTTTACATGTTGGGGAACAAATGATAGTCAGATTAGACCAAATCAGGAGAATAGGGAGGGTGATCAACTAATTCAAAGCCAGTCATACATATCAACTATTGAAACTAAGGATTTGTGTGCTGGAGTAATGAACTGATGAAACAAGACTCATTTTGTCAGTTTTTCCTGGGTGCTTCATTTTGATAGCCTTTTGTATTTACATCAGCTAGTTGATGGTGTGGCCCTTTTGAAGATAGGCAATAAAACACAATACCTTTTGCATCACCAAAAATCTGAGGCCATTGCTTTCCCTTCAGATGAAACTATATTTGGAGAAGATATGGTGGGGTGTTCCCACTGTATGGATTGTTTCTTTGTCTCTGACTCAAAGTGATAAACCTTATCCTGGGTTTAAAAACATTCAAAGAAACCAACTGAATTTGTTTCAAACAACAGCTGGTTTTCCTATGATGTAATCAGTCTGGTACACTTTTGATCAGGTATCAGAAAATATGACACCTACAGAACATTGTCATGTCACATTTATTGTAAAAAATATTCTCAACTCTCTCACAGGATATTTTTGGCTTTTTGATTTATGGCCAATCACCTGTCATCCATCATCATATGGTGAACATGGTCCTGGATGACCAAATCTTGCATCATTTTTAAGAGTCCTCCTACCCCTTCTAAATTCAGCTGTCAACATCCCCTAACTTTGCCACTAAGTCATTATGAATGTCTTTGGAGTTTAAACCCATTTTCTGCTAGTACTTGATAATAGCATGATTTTCAAGAGAATTTACTACTAGTTACTTCTGAAGTCTTAAAACAGTCAGATGTTAGTTTATCTGTAAAGAAACAGTGCACTTATTAATAAAAAAAAGAAGTGGGGGAAATAAATGCATGCAAGATTTCACAGCTCTAGCATCACTCCTTCATCTGTCAGTTTATGAACTTTTCAGCTCATCCTATTTATATATATTAGTCATCCACATACAAGCCCGTTTTGCTGTATCACAGCTCATAAGTATGGCTAGAAACATCCACTTGCTCTGGCCAGATTGAAACTCAATTGATTTGGTTTTAGTCGGTGTCACTACCCACTAAGCCATATGCACATCAAATCAGAGAAAGGAAATTTTATAAGCAGTGTATACACAAGCTAGTCATCAAAAGAACTCAATTTATTTCTGAAGAGTCACATATATATTGCAGAAGTGGAAACTGTTTTTAAAACATTTTTCTTATATATATATATATATATATATATATATATATATATATATATAACAAACAATGTGCAAAATATAAAATAAAAAAGGCAATATATATATATATATATAATATATATATATATATATTATATATATATATATATATATTGCCTTTTTTATTTTATATTTTGCACATTGTTTGTTTTTGATTTTATCAACTGTACAAAACAGTAGAGTCAGTTGGGCACTGTCTGTGAGTAAAACAGCCTTACTAAAGAAAAATCACTATGAAGAGCAAAAAGAATAATATTTGAATTGTATGAATCTCTATGATGCTTAATTGCCTTGGGATTCAACAAAAAATAGTTTAATGGGCTGTATTTCCATTTGTTCAAATGTAATAAAAAATAATCTATTTTTGTAAAAAATGATCACAGGTGATGAAAAATGAATCTATAGGTAATCAAGAGGAATTACCTCTCACAAGGGGTGAGATGAACGTACAAGGTTTACATGACAGCTAGTGAGTGATAACAGCTTGTTGGTTGACAAACCCCAAGGAAAATCTTATAGCTTTTTTATTCAGTATTTCCAATGTTCATAAAGTTTTCCTTTTTGGAAAGGTAACTGTTCATAGTTATTCAACATTCATGTCAATTGAGGAAACAATATAATTTGTGACTGCATTTACAATCCCTTCTCTAAAAATTAAACCAGCAACTTGCCAGGAATTACTCCTTGCATTGTACAATCCCCACCCTGCTTCTCTGACTGTAAAAGTGACATCTAAAATTCTTATTTAAATTCAGTATTAACAATAAAATCCTTATTCTTCTTCTTTACATAGAACTCAACTCCAATGCATTTAACACCTACTTATATTTTTTCTAGTGAACTCAAACATTAAAACAAACATGTTTATAATAAATTTCCTAACTACATAATCAATAATCAAATCATATATTATATATAATAATATAGATTACTATAAAAAATCAAATGGCAACAACACTAAAAACATCGTACAAAAAACATCTTTTACTGCAATTAGATGCTCAGATGCACAAAGTTTTAAAAAAGTAAATTTGTCATGTGATGCATCATTAAATAATGCATTTTAGCCACTGACCTCAGTAAATGTGTAAAACTTACTTATACTATATAAAATTAAAAACTGCTAACCTCATAATTAAAAATAACAACATATCTATAAAATCTAAACTCTAAAGCACTAATTCCATCTGTTAATTTCACTGCCTTGTACAAGACTGTAACTGTTGTAATAAACTGAATGACTACATAGTATATATATTTATGATAGTGATTTGAAGGTTGACAAACTACTTTGATGATCTCAGTGCCATGAAAAGCACATAGACACCCAAAAAGACTCCTTGTCCCTATTATAAAAATATTTGTAGACAACACCATCATTCTAAGGAGTTCTAATTGTAAAACACATATTAAGATAATTCAAGCTCATATTATAAAACTATTTAAACCAAGTCTCAATGTTAACTTTCTTTTAATGACAGACTCAACATGGATAACATAGCTCATTTATTACAACTTAGAATTACTACTTCCAAGCAGTATGACTTAGAATATAAACACAAGAAAGCATACTAACAACAAACCCCTTGAAACGGGCTAATGAATTGTCCAAAATTGTGCTTGGGACAAAAACCACTATGGACAATTTCTGCACTATCATTAGACACCCCCTCCTCCACCAAAATATAAGAACATAAAAAAATAAGATTTGTTTTGTCTGTCTCATTCAATGAAAGATGTATAAAAGAGTGATTCCTGTTAATCAAGGAAAGTTAACTATGTATTGTAATGTTTGAGTGTCTTGTCTTGTTTTGGGTTCTTGTATCAGTTTTCTACTAGCACAAATTGTTAGTATTCATGTCCAGTGTAAAACTAGGACATTGCCTTCTGATTTTCAAAATAAGTAGGCTTAAAAGACTGATGTAGCACAGTCTTCATCATTCATGTAGCCATTTACCAGACTAAGATAAGTTCAGTAGATATTTAAAAGGTCTACTTAATGGCTGAGGCAGTTCAATATTCATACATACTTGACAAGAGGTTGAAATTCCAGAGCTTGATACTTATGAACCCAGACTTAACCAACATTAACCTGTTTAAAAGTGGGTTACAGAGGTGAGCCTAAGAGAAATTAAGATATAGGGGGAGGACAGGAAAGAAGCCAGAGGAGGAGAAAGAGGATGGAAAGTATGTCAATGAGAGGAAGAAATTAAGTATTGTATTAATGTTGGGTGCTGAGAGAAACAGTATGTGTGTAACTGAAAGAGTGAACAAAAGATATATGTCTCTATCTTTACTTCTTAACCAAGATTTTTATAAATTGAATGTTATATACTCATGATCTAATCAGGCTTAAGTTAAAAGTAATTTAAAATTGAAAACTATGTTCATATTTACTTGTAAGACCAGCATTCAGATTATCTGGCCACTTAAACAAAATATTTTTAAAAGGATACAAATAAGGCAATAATTAATACATTCTTTGACAAAATAAGTATTGTTTCCTTTTTTTACATTGGACATTACTAAAAAAATGATTTATACTACACTATAATATATACAGTGTAATATATATATATATATATATATATATATATTACACTATATATAAAATATATAGTATATATATATTTATTTCTTTTTCCTAATTTTTAATTTTAATTTCTACTTTTTTAGTCATTTTTTTCATGGATTATATAAAAACTAATTGTAAATATTCAAAATGAATTTTATTGAATATTGTAGACTGGTTAAAAAGAATCTTTACAGAATAAAAAACATTCAAATTAGTGATTATGAACGGTTTGGAAAAATATTATCTTTGGTTTCTTGTTTTTGTTGTTGATGTATTATTTATAATGTAAGGGAGATAAATATTCAACTTTTTATCTTGGCAAAATACTGTCACATTAAACAATCGTTGAACTACATTCTAATTGCTAACTGTAGCAATTTATGTTCATGAGTAGTGAATTCATGACTTGGGGTAGACATGAATTCCCTACTACTTCTATCTCCAGATATATTGCAAAAAACACCTTGACAGAGAAAACCCACTTATTTTCCCAGATAGGAGAAGCAGACATCTATTCTAATCAATCAAACAAATAATTGCAAAACTTTGTGCCCAATTAAAAAATTAAAAACAAAATTTTACATAGTCACAAAAAATATTTATTAATCAAGCACATAGTTTCCATTTTTTTAACCACTGTTTGTTGCTATTCTACAAGCTTCTTGATGACATTTTTTATAGAATCTTTGAGCATTTTATTGGAAGAATGTTGTGAAGCAGTTTTCAGCTGACTGCACAAAGTTAGATTTTTTGTCTTTTAAATTGTTCTGTAGAAAATAAAACAAATGAAAATCTGAACAAGCCAAATCAGAGGAATAGAGTGGGTGCTGGAGGGTTTTCTATTTCAACTCTAAGGTAAGGTTTGTTTTGTAATTGTTGGGGTGGAAAATTACACCTTTTTGATTTGTTGAAATCACCCATTTTTTGAAAACCCAGCTGTGATGTATGGAGTAAATATAAACTGCATTATTTTCCTCAGCTCATTCTCTTACTAGAATTTCAATAAAGGTTCTTTGCAGACCAGTCATCTCTCCATTTGCCATAACACCTGGCAGATTTAAATGTTAATCATGTTTGACTTATTCCTTTAGACATGTAAAACAACATCATATCCTAACATGATATCAGAACAGCACAAACCACCCAAAAACACAAAAAGGAAATAAATGAAAAAAGGGTTAACACAGACCAACATTGGAAAAACAAAAAATAAAACAAATAATGCTAGTAGTAGCAATATAAACATACACTCATGTGGATACCCTGAAAAATACCTTCAAAAGAGGAATAACAAAAATAAAAAAAATAGGTCTGGATCAATCAAAGAGCCTAAAGATTGCAAATTTGACAATTTCTAGGATGACTTATTAAAAGACAGGATTGTATGTTAAACAAAGATAAACAGGAGTTACTACTTCAGGACGCTGACTGTTAATAATGTTAAAAACAACAATAGACAAATGCCAAGCAATTGAAATTAGAGCAACCCAAATAAAATAAATCATAAATGAAATAAAATTCGCAGTAATGTGGAACAAGGAACAAAGAAACAAAAAATAGAGGAATTTAAAAACCCACCATCCCAATATCAGAACACCAGTTTGAAGTCTCATCTTTTGTGTGGTAAGCAAAAACAATGACTCCCTATATAGAAGAATATGTTGAAAATGCTACAGACCCAACTGGGAGAATGTGTGTTGTGATGCAGTGGATATCAGCTCAGAATGAGAAATCAGAGATGCAAGTTTGAATTTCAGTTGAATTCATGTATTCACTTACACACAAATATCCTTGGGAAAGGTATTAATCCATCTTTTCTCCCTCCGGCTATGGGTTAAATAGCAGGACAGATTGGGTTCTATTGACTTGGTTGGTAAACAGTCTACCGCAGAAAGTAATGACAACCTAATGTGAGAAAATCTGCCCAGTCAGTCATTTCTCTTTCAAGAGTGTATCACACATGGCTCTTAACTGAACTGATGTGGAAAATGCTACAGACCCAACCATTTTTCTAGCATGTATCACAAACAAGGTGGGTCCTCTCACTGACACTTATGTCTTGACAGCATCACATTAGAAAAAAATGCAGTGACATCTGACTGCACACAAGAGATCAAGGTAAAAAACCCTTCAATATTAAATTCAAGCTGGGCACTGCAGCAGAGGCCATCAACTATACTGTATACTTTTTGCATCAATCCATTACAGACGAGCAACATTTGACTGAAGAATTACAGTCAACACAACATCTAACCTGAAGGACAGGTGAAATTGAAATGCTCTATCATCAACAAGGTAAGACACCTGACATTACAAGTTATTTACCTGAATGTTTTATTCATCCTTGGAAAAGGTGTATGTTTAGATTTAGGTTTACTGAAAAGACTGGAGGTAAATGCTGTGAACCTATCACTAGACTATCAACAGTTATATGAAGATCTTGGGAAGCTACTTGATCAATATTAAATGAAACTATAATCAGATGCTACACCCACAAAGAATTGCTTATGCAATCAGGGACAAAGCATAAGAGGATTTTGATTGCCTGAAGCAATTAATGTCATAATCAAACATTGGGACCAATTGCATAGGTTAACTCTATGGTCAATATACAAAAAGATGAGAAACTATAAATCTGTATTGATCTTAAAGACCTAAACAAAGTCATCATGTGTGAGGAATTTTCCATACAAATTCAGATTAGTATATTAAACTTGATGCATGGCACAGCTGCTGGAACATAGAACTAGAAGATCAGAGCTTATAATTATGTACCATAAATACTATATTTTACAGATACCACTTCCTTCATCTATCATTTGGATTATGTAGCACAGGTGTGTGTTGTGGTGTATTGGATATCGGCTTGGGATATGAAATCAGACATCCTAGTTCAAATTCAAGTTAAATTTATTTAATTCACTTATGCACAAATAGCCTTTTGAAAGGTTATAATCCTTCTCTTCTCTCTCCAGCAATGGGTTGAATAGCAGGACAGATTGGGTTCTATAGCCTTGGTTAGCAATCAATCTACTATAAAAAGTAAATGGCAACCACTGTGGAGAAACTTTTTGCATAGTCAGTCATGTCTCTTTCGATACATGATTGCTCAAGTGTCTATCACACATTGCAATTAACTGACTGAGCACAGGTGACATTATGCAACAACCTCACGAAAAACATCATTGGAAGGATCTGAGGGAAAAAGTAATTGAAATTTTCTATTTGGTATGGGGAAGTTCCAACAAAGAATATGACAAGTGACTTCAAAAAGTCCTCCACCAAATTTCTCAAGCATTTTTTAACAAAGCGGAGATCAGCAAGGATTTAATTGACTTATGTTGGTCCCTTACTCACTCATCATAGTGTTAAATCAAACCCAGAATGTGTATAAGCAGTGGTTAACATGTTATGATGCACAATCAAGCAATAAATACTGAGGTTTTGGAGAATGGTCACTTATGTCACCAAATTCATCCCAAATTTATCAGACATGTCTATACTACTATATAAACTGACTAAAGACAATGTTTCATTTTCATTGAATGCAACACTCAGTAAGAGCTTTATCAAACTAAAAGTGCTCCAGTTCTAATATATTACATTGTAAAAGAGTCAATCACATTATCAGTTGACAACCCAAAAGATAAACTTAGAACATACATTTTGCAATCAGCATTCTGTTGCATATACATCATGTGCATTGGCTTCAATACACAAAATATAGTTACTCCCAATTAGATAAAGAAGTTTCTGCTATTGTGTTTGGATGCAAATGTTTCAAAGACTGCATATATGGAAAAGCTGTACTAATGGAAACTGTTCACAAGCCATTAGTTTCAACTCCTCATGTACAAAAAATGATCTATTCCTTCATAGATATGATCTAAAGGTTATATACAAACCTGGAAAAGATCTATTTATAGCCTTTTGTATAGCATACATAAAGGAAAATCAACTGTATGATTTTTAATTTGAATAATTAATTTATAAATAGAAAATATTTCAGCTCATAATATCATACAACTGTATTAAAGCCAGAATGTGTTCTGTTTCAAATCTAAAAAATAATAAATCAATAAAAATGAAGATAATAATCTAAATAATTAATTTATACATATGAATATGTCATCTCTAATCATCAATCAGCTGAAAAATCTAAAAAATAATAATCAAAATAACAAAGATGAAAATAATAAAATAATACATTTATAATAGTAGTAGTAGTAGTAGTAGTAGTAGGCCTCCGTTGGTCAGGTTTGACCATGGGTAGCATCCTAGTTGTCTGCTTCATTGGAGCATCGGCGTCTGTGACTGTAAAAACTGATGTGGGTGTGACAGTCTTTGTTGCAAAGGCTGCATTTATGCTTTGTTTCTGGTCTGTCAGAGCTGTCATTTTGCTTTCTGCAAACCTGCCTCTCCATGGCAACTTGTGTCAGCTGCTCCTTCTTTGATTTGAGTTGTTGGACCAGGGTTCCTCTCCATTTGGTCCAGTTGACTACCTAGCTCTCTCATGAGTTCATGTTGATGCCCACAGCTTTTATATCGTGTTTTATAATGTCACAATACCGCAGCTGTGGCCGCCCGGTGGGTTTTCTTTCAGAGGCCAGCTCTCCATACAGGAGGTATTTTGGAATGTGACTGTTTTGTATGCAGTGGACATGGCCTAGTTTAAATAGCATATATGCTGGATTTCATAGAGTTGTTTGATAATTTGAGATTTAATCATCAAGACAATAAAGGTGAAGCTATTAATTTATATGGCATAATATTTCATAACAGATTAAACAACTGTATGAAAGTCATAAATTTTGTTTAAAATATAACACAGTTAGATAATAATCAAATTAATTCGTTGTGTACATTTGTAAATTTGTAATTTCAATTTAACTTAAGAAGTAAAAATCGGTTTGTGTAAAATTATAAAAATAAATTCTTATGTTATTCTGTATTTTTTATACAAATTTCTTTTTTAATATAAAGTGTAATTTAGATTAAATTTTTTGAATTCAACGTATTTAATTCATATTTTTAGTTCACAAAAGGTTAAGGGATAATATAAACAAGCCTTAAACAAGATTAATTTATTATAAATATATTGTCTATTGACCAGGAATTTCATTTTTTATTCTCTACAAATAAATAAAATGTTCATTACTATAAAGGGAAATAAATCATTTTTAAAGTTATCTCCCTTCCTTTCATTATATTTCTTGAAGGATTACGCTTTATTATTTGTTAATATTGTATTAAGAGCATGTTAACCACATTAAACTTTTGCATGGAAATAAAATATAAGTAATTATTTATTAAGATAATAAAACAAAATACTAAAAAAATCCAGAAAATACCAGTGCTAATAACAACAAAAATGAGTTTTCTTTTTTAAAAATACCATGTCCCATGATCATGGTTGTCAACAGATTCCTTTTCTTGATTATCTCTGAATTGGCATACATTCTTAGGAAAGATATTAGAGTGTTTTGCTAGTTCCTTCTTCACAGTTTTCCTTCTCTTAGAAAAGTTGAAAGTTCAGTGACATTTCTAAGAATGATCTATGCAGAGGAAAATTGTGACCTTTTAGTATATGGCGACTAAAGTAACAAAGTAACAAGTAAAGAACTTAATGATAATACCTTGTCTGTTGTTTCCAGTGAAACCTATATAAAAGAGAGATTGTTGCTCAAATATACAATTTTATATATATATATGTTGTGGGGGAGTTATCTACTTAATAATGGACTTTTCTTTGCCTATATTAACTGAGAGTTAATTACTCTCGAGGATGTATGCAGTAGTGAGAGAGACTCTTGTGAGAACTCTTGTGTGGAGTGAGCAAGGGTGACAGAGATTCTGGTTCCCAGTATGACTTCAGTTCTGTGCAAGATATTATTACTTCTCTCTTTATATCTCTTTATATTTGTTTGTATTTCTTCTTGATATAATATATGTTTGCGAACATATCATCTTGTTGACTTATTATTTTATAGTCCCATACCAGGTCCATTATATATATATATATATATATATGAATTGGATCAATATTAACATATAATACTCAGCAGTAATGGATATCTAGAGGTTGAAATGCTCGATTTATTGTTATTATATATATTCATATATATAATAATAATTATATATATAATTCTCTGCCCCCACTGAAAATCAAATCTAAAATACTAAAAAAACTACTCTTAACCTGTATCACCAAAGCCTCATTCTATGATCACAGAAATAATATATACTTGCAATGGGATGGTGCTTCAATGGGTTTAGTTCTTGGTCCAACCTTCAGCAACTTCTACATGGACAGCCTAAAAAATAGTACGTTTAGTACCACTAAAAACCTTCTATCTACATATGATATGTAGATAATATTGTTATATTAGTTAAAAACATAGAAGAAATAATAGAACTAAAAAAAAAATTCTAAAAACTCTGTCCTCAAGTTCACATATGAACATAACAAAGATAACAAAATCCCTTTTGTTGACATGTTAATAGGCTATTTATATACTTTGCTGTGTCTATAAAAAAATTAAAAAATTAATTACAGTGTCAAAATAATTATAAGAAAATAATTATAATAATTATAAGAAAATAATTATAACAATTATAATTAACATTTATTCACTCATTCTACACTCAAAGACTTGTCATTCTCACTATCATAAAAGCAGTTTGCATGGGCAGGTTGTTAATATGTGTGTCAACAAAGATTTTTTTTTCAGGCCATAATAGAAACATTTATCTTTTATCATTCAACAAAAATTGGAGATAAAACTCTGGACATTTCTTGTATTTCTAACTAAATTATTATTCATTACATGCATTTATAAAACAAAACATACAAGAAAGACATTTTCCTTATTTGTTACCATTTCCTTATTTGTTCTATTGGATTGCGATCCTTATTTGGTATACATTTTACCATAAACTCACAATTTTACTCAGTATTACTGTCTCTCATTTCTGAAACACCATATAACAACCAGATAATAAATAATATTCACTTTGCTGTTTCTATGTCTTGCTGTTTCTCATTTTATAAGTATTTATGTATATACAAATGCTAGTGCCTATAATTATATACTCAGAATTAAACCTCCCTTATAACTTGTCCATTTAAAATTATCATTTGAAGTTTTTACTTGTATTTGATTGCTTTCACTGAGATTAAGTAAGTGTAAGTCATTTTAATATATCAGTTCTTTCTTCAGAAGAAGATTCAGACATTTTCACTTTTCAATTTTACTGTTAGCTGATGGAACAGCAGAATCAACTATCTGTCTTTCCTGGACTAGACTGGATAACCTATTTAAAGCTACCAGAGGATTGTTTTTAAGATTTTGGTTTGTATGCTCAAGTTTCAGATGTTTTTTTCAACAATTCTCATTGAATCCTTAGGTAGATACAGTCATGTGTATTTTTGTACTCAGATTATTTTCTGCATTCACTAATTCATCTTGTCATAATTATTGTTGTTATTATTGCTGTTATTATTGTTGTTGTTGTTATTGTTGTTGCTGCTGTTGTTGTTGTTGTTGTTGTTATTGTTCTTCTTCTTCTTCTTCTTCTTCTTCTTCTTCTTCTTCTTCTTCTTCTTCTTCTTCTTCTTCTTTACAAAGTTGTTGAGGGAAAAGTAATATTTCCCTTAGCCTTTCTTAGCTAGCATTTGTAGAGCTTGCTGACTGAACTAACACTGAAATAAAATTGGAGGAAAAGGAAAGAGAACTCTATAATCTGTAAATATACCTATCATTCACTTTATTTCATATCCAGGTTTCCATTATGATGATAACATTGATGACTATGTAGATTAATTCTTGTATGGAACAGCCAATCGTAATAACTGCATAGTTATGTTAGTAGATGATGAGGTTGATTTGTCTTGTTTTCTCTTCTGGTGGTTTCAAAGATTTTGGTTCAGATGGTTATGGAACAGCACCAGTTAGTATGGTCTTGGTCTTGTGTTTTAAACAATTTAGGCTTAAGTCCAGTGGCTTTCAGTTTTGTTTTGAGTTGGTCCTTGTATCTTCAAAGAGGGTAACCTCATGGTCTTTTTGCTAAAGTGAGTACACTGAATAAGATTTGACATGGAATCTTTGACCCTTCCATTCTTCTTACACACCCTGACCATCAAAGATAGTGTTTCATGATCAGTGATTTGATGCATTGACTGTTGATAATTTCATTTAATGTTTAAGATTGAACAATTCTTTTGCTGGTGAAATCTTTTTAATTTTTGAATGTTGCAATGAGATAGAGTTCAGTGTTTTGCAGTCATACAGAAATGTTGAAATGTTATAGACCATAATTTTTGTTGTTGAATTCAGATCTCTGTTGCTGAAGGTGTGTTTGATTAGAATTCCAAATGCCATCTAAATTTTGTGTTCCACATTTGCTTGATAAAATGGTTGCTTTGATATGAAAAACACTTTACTTGTTTGAGAGATGTATCTGAAATGTTTATATAAAAATCTAGTAAGTTGATATTTGGGACTGGCTGTGCAAGAACTGTGGTTTTCTTGATGTTTATTGTAAGGCACAAACAATAGTAAGCAATAGCAAAATTGTTCTACTGACAACATGTTTTGTGGAATACATATCCAAACATACTGTCATGCATTGATGAAACAAAAAAGATAAATTGGTCAGGACATCACAAATAATGAAGAACTTTCCACATAGTGGTTTTTAGAATGCTATCAAAGGCATCTAAGTCATGGAAAACAAGGAAAAGAGTGTTTTTTGTTGTTCCCTGATTTTCTCTTGGAGTTGCCTAGGACAGAAAATCATGTTAATTGATTCTAATAGGATCTTTTCAGCAAGGATCTAGAGCCAAATTAGAACAATCCTGGCAAAGACATTTCCAGTGACAGAGAGTGATGATACTCCTTTATAGTTCTCACAGGCATTTCAGTCACATTTTTTGGAGATCGCTATGATGTCTGCATTTTTTAGTTCTTTATAAACTTGTTGGGAATTCCACATCTTCAGAATGAGGGTGAAAATGTGGGTTTACATGATTAAAGCTCCATGTCTAATCAGTTTAAAAGGAATGTTGCATTGGCCTGGGAACATCCTTACACACACACACACACACACACACACACACACACACACACACACACACACACACACACACACACACACACACAAAATATATAATTAATGTGGAGACATTTGTTGCTTAGAAACTAGAGAGAAGGACTTCCAACAAGCTGCAGAGCAAGAAGCAGTGCAGCATTTATTGTAAGGTTTGGAGATAACAGGAACCAGTTCAGGAGCACATTTGCAGGTATATAGTTTAGAAATGATAGCAAAAACCATGGACAGAGCATATAATTCGAAAGAGACTGTGTTGAGGGAAAATGAGGCAGTACACTGTTATAGAGCTATAAGTAATCTCTAGAACCAACTTGTGAGAGGCTATACTGTGTATCATTCTATCAGCTAACCTTGCCTGTTTGAGAACTTGCTTACATGTATGGACAAAGAAAAGTCTGTTTTAATTGGACCTGTCACAATTGTATACCCAGAAGAAGTAATTCCTATGGGTTGTAGCAGCTAGACAGAAGGAAACTAAGAAGATTGCAGTTTCACTTGGTATTTCCATGCTGGCCCAAAAGTTTTGATGCTAGCATTCACACAGGAAGAAACGTGTGGGGTACAGAACACCTGGATTAAAAGGGAGAATTTAATGTGGGATATTCTGTCTACAAAATACAACACAAATTTCAAGAATAGACAATGGAATAAGAAATGTTTGTAAAAAACATTTAGAAAATAGCATATTTAATAACATACAATATTCTGGGCATATGCGAAACCAGATGACCTAAAAATAGAAACTTCAGCAGCGATAATATACACAGAAGGTAAAAATAACGAAAAAGGAGTCGGCTTAATACTGGAAAAAGAAATGAAGAAATGTGTTCTCTGCCAGCTTTCAGAGAGAGTCCTCTTGGTTAAACTGAGAGGAAGACCCTTCAGTATATTTATTATAGTAGTTTATGCTCCAACAACGCTAAGCACTGAGGAAGAAATAAAATCATTCTATTCCATACTGGACAGTGCCAAGGCCCAGTACAAAAGCCAAGAAATTAGAATCATATTGGGTGACTTGAATGCCAAGGTAGGTAAAGAGAGGGGAAGAGAGACGACCGGCAACTTTGGATTAGGAATTCGCAACAAACGAGGAAAAAATGGGTCCAATGGTCCACAGCAAATAACCAGATAATAACTAACACCTGGTTTCACGAAAACCCACGATGTCTATGGACATGGAGAAAACCAGGAGGCGACACGAAAAAACAAATAAACTACATAACTATAAACAGGAAATTCAGAAACGCAGTGGTTCAATGCAAAACCTATCCAGGCGATGACCGTGGAACCGACCACGCCCCAGTCATCTGCAAACTAAGGTTGAAACCCCGGAGAATGAAGAAGCCGAGTACAGCACCAAGACTGAAATACAACACGCTCGTGAATGACCTCAACCTGCAGAAAGAATACACTAACAGCGTGAAAAACAAATAAGAACAAATTGGAAAAGGACACTCGAAATGGGATCCGCTAAAGGAAGCACTAGTTACATCAACAAACAATATTGCCCCACAGGAAATCAGACGCAAAATAAAAAAGCGAGTGGATGACTAAAGAGATTCTTGACATGATGCAAAGGAGACATAAAATGATGCCAAGGCATGGAATGGAATACAGGAAACTACACAAGGAAATAAGGAACAAATGCAGACAGGCTAAAGAGAAATGACTCAACGACAAATGTGCAGAAGTAGAGAGATTGAGCAAGACTAATAAAGCAGATATGCATAAAGAAATGAGAGAACTGTCAGGACAAAAAAAAAACCCGCTTCACAACAGGATGTATAAAATTCAAGGATAGAACGATAATATTGAAGAAAGAGGAAATACCCCATCGATAGGAAGAATATATAAAGGATCTTTTCTACGACAAGAGAGAGCAACCGATAATACACAAAGATGAGGACGGACCGGAAATATTAAATTCCGAAGTGGAAGCAGTAATGGCCAAACTGAACAGAAACAAAGCAGCTGGACCAGACGGCATTGTAATAGAAGAATTCGGCATAAAGAAAATTTAAGAAATAATAAATGAAATTTATAATAGTGGTATAATACCAGACAACCTAAGCAAGTCGATTTTCATAGCACTGCCTAAGAAGCCAGGTACAAACGAATGCAAACTCCACCGAACAATCAGTTTAATGAGTCATATTACAAAACTGATCGTCCGAATCTTGATGAATAGAGCGAGAAGCAGAATCAGGCCAGAGATAGGACAAGAATAGTGCGGGTTCGTCAGAGACACTGGAAGAAGGAACACCATATTTATGATTAGGATGCTCTCCCAAATGGGCAATTGTACTTATGTTTTATCGATTACGCAAAGGCGTTTGACAAAATATGCCACAAAGAATTGATGGAGATGCTCAGCAGCCTCGACATATTTGGAAAAGACATCAGATTAATCAAGAATCTCTACTGACAGCAAACTGCCTGCATACGGACAGGTAACGAATTCAGCAGATATAGAAAGGCGCGTAAGACAAGTATGTGTCTTTTCACCAGATCTATTCAACTTGACAGCGAGGCTATTTTGGGGACCCTAGATGTTATGCCAGGATTTGTCATGTGAGTAACGTAAGGTACGCAGTTGATACAGTGGTGATTGCAGAGACGGAAAGGAAACTACAAGATCTCATACAGAAAGTAGTTGAAGAGAATGACAAAAAAGGATTACAAATAAACTGCAAGATAACCGAATGCATGATCATCAGCAAAAAGAGTAACTCAAAATGCCAAATACAGGTAGGGGATACTAAAATCAAGCAGGTACAAAAATTTAAATACCTGGGAAATGTTCTAACAGAAGACGGAAAGTGCAACACGGAGATCCGAAAGCGAATTGACATGGCGAAGGACACGTTCCAGAAGCTGAATAAAGTATTAAAAGACAGGAAACTTTCACTAGAAACAAAGAAGTACTAGATTGCTATGTGATGTCAGTTTTTCAATATGGCGGGGAATGCTGGACAATATCATCAAAGATTAAGGAAAAAACTTAAGCAACTGAAATGTGGTTCTACAGAAGACTGCTGCGGATATCATGGACTGAGTTTGTAAGCAATGATGAGATTTTGGAAAGAATGGAAACGAAAAGGAAATTAATATTGAACATCAAGAAGAGACAACTAAAGTTCCTGGGACATGCAGTGAGGAAGGAATGCTTGGAGAACGTAATACTAATATACCATATAGAGAGAAAAAGAGACAGAGGAAATCAGCAGATAACTAACATGTTTGAAGGGCCTGAGCAGGTGGATGACAGAACGGGGGTTGCGTGGTGTTACAAGAGAAAGTCTGCTAATAGTCACCAGGGATAGGGAGACGTGGAAAGCCATGATCACCTACGTCCTGAAAGGACAATGCACATAGAAGAAGAAGAATATGCAAAATATGCAGAATAAGTAATTTGCACATTATTTTATATCTTGTTTGATAGAAAAAATTCCTTTTAGATTTAATCGAATTTGGTTTGAACAAAATAATGTATGTTAATCTCTCTCTAATTCAACAGAGTAGTAGAGTAATGTCTGTTTCTTTATCTTTTTGTGTCCGCCGCTGAGTAGCTGGAAAGGAAAAGGGGCGATCAATTTAAGGTGAAAAAGAGAGTGTGAGTGAGAAATAACAGATAAGAGGGAAAGGGTTAAAATAGTAGTAAGTAGTAGAATGCATACATGTATGTAAAAAGATTAATCAGGCTACTAATAAAGTTTGTGTTCCTTCCCGTTTTCTGGCCGGCGAGAGATGTAAAAAATGAAGGTGAAGCAATAAGGGAAATCTTACTTATCAGTTTTTATGAGTCAAATGAAGATGTATTGTTGTTGTTGTTGTTTCCTTTCCTTCTCTTTTGTGTCCGGTTGAGTCTGCAACGGACCCGTCTGTCGGTTTTCTTGCCTTTCTGATCTCTGCGCCCTTCTGACATTTTTGCCAGTCGAGGAACTTGGTTAAGTAGGGAACTTAGTCATGTGACCGGCTCGAACAGTATACCCATTTTCTAAGTGTTAAGAAAATTTGAACAAGGTCATAGATCAATTTGCTATCTAATCAGAATCTAAAATCTTAATTTTCGTACTCACTTGTAAAATTTACGTTACTCTGGGTTTTTCTAAAATGTTTTCAGTCATTCTAATCCATTTTGCGGGTGTGCAATTTTACTGTTTGCGTTTTAGTTAATTGTTGGATGATATAGGAGTTGTATCCTATAAACGTCAATAGTACATTTCTGTTGTCTAAATGGTATAATACTGACATCAAAAATCGTAATAGTAGACTGTTAGACAGTAACAAGACAGTCAGTAGACATTTACGACACAGCTACAAGACTGCTAGCAGTCAGCGAATGTCATATTCTACTATAGATTTCAGCAAGACTACATCGACTCCAAGTGACATGATATTTCTCGATGATATTATCTTTGTTCAACGCAATGAAGACAACAGTACCAACGAAGATTCAAACTCACACGGTAAAAAGAAGCAAAAAAAAAAAATTCTCTCTCGTCTACCATAAGAGTGGCGATGTAGGATTTGAATTCACGCGAAAAAGAAAGAAAATTTTTTTCTAGTTATGCGAACATATGGAAGAATTGAAGTTAATTATTTACCAATAGCAGGAATTTCAGAAGACACTGTTACAACAAATGCAATAACATATAAAGGTAATCCTGGAAATGCACAATACTTCAAATTTTTGCTGAACTCAGTCGCTAATTCAATTAGTGAATTTAAATACATCCCAGACAAAACATTACAATTATATCGTACTTTAGAAGGTACGAGGCCATTTTTAGAGAAGAATGTCAAGGATAGTCAGATGAAATGGTCCGTCTTCTGTTAAGAAAATTGTACCCCGCTGAACATGAAAAATACCTGAATTTCATTGTGCCAAAAAAGTATCATTTAACGAAACTGTCGTTAATATCAAAGATTTTTTATGAAAAGTATTAACTTATTATACACGGTGACAGTGTAAGGGCTAAAATGATTATCTGTTATATCTGCCGGTAAAATCAACCCTGTGTGAGACATTTAAATTGAATGAACTATCCCCTGACAGATTTAAATGTCTAATCTTTGTTAAAAGTTTAGCATCAAGCAAAGATGTGGAAATACTCTCGCGACTTCTTACAAAACTTGAACAAGATTCAAAGTTAACAATACAGAATGTTGCCGAAGAGTGCCAAAAATTGTCAATCATACAGCAAAAATACAAGAAAATGACACGTCAAAAGTATAACTAGTCTGAAGAAAGACAGTATTACCAAAACAGGAAAAATCCGAAATAAAAATATTGCAAAACTCAACCCATGCTTAATTTCAGAAAGATCCGTCCATTTAAAACAAAAAAAAATGTTTGAATTGTAGAAAAATAGGCCACAAATGAACCTATTGCAAGTCGAAAAAAATACACAAATTAATTTGATGAAAGTAGTGCTACCACCTAAGAAACTGGAAAGTTCAAATAATAAAAAATTCTTGACAGTAAATATGAATAACGCAACAGTGATATTTAATTGGACAATGGTAAAATTATTACAGTTATGGACTAACAAGCTGGAATAGAATTGGCATGACTAACTTGCAAAAAACTGACAAAGGTGCAAGAGGAATATTGATCAAGGTCATACGGGGCTTTTGGTAGAGGTAGAACCTTTCGTGCAAGCTGCACTCTACCTGGTAGAGGTAGAACCTTTCGTGCAAGCTGCACCCTACCTCACATGTTGGCTCCAAGAGCCATGTTCTGAGAAACCGCTTCAGCTGGCGGGCTAAACCATGTGAGGGGGTAGTGTGTTCATACGGCCCCACTGGGCGTATGACCCTCCACGACGCAGGTCACCGGCCATAGCAGAAGAGTTCTAAGAAGAATATTATGGTAATTTACCCATGCATAAATGAACTCTTCTAAATTATAAATAAGCATCAGTTTCTGCTTTGTGCGGAGCAGAGAGAGGTCTGTTCCAGCAGATAGCTCTGACAACCGGACCAATACAGTCACACTGGTGATCTTGTTATGTTTATGTGTTTGTACTACTGTTCTTTGTTGGTATATTTGTGTAACCCTATTCCATTTTTGTGTCCTTATTTCTGGCCCATAACCAGGCCACAACAACTTGGCGACGGGGACTCTTAATGACTCTTGAGGACCCAAAAAAGACTGCGTAGAAATTGTCAATACTGCTTCAACGTACGGACTATTTTTCGTCACACTTTGTTCGATTCAACAGTACAACAGAAAAGGAAACCAAACGAAAAAGTGTAACTAACCTACACTACACTTGAATGTGAGCCGCTAAACTACGAGAATTCATGTTTTTCGAGAGAAAAAAAGCACTCGTAAATCCTTAAGTAAGTAAAAAAAGTAAAAAATTAAAGTTGATTTTTATTCATCTCAACTAAATTTTTATTCTGGTTTTCTAAAAAAATTTGTAATTGTATTCGGTTTAAGTCTAAAAAAGAAGAAAAAACCCGGATAAATATTTAAAACCGTCATGCCCGAATTTCTTAAGTTCCAACTTGAACAGCAAAACCAACGGGAACTTAAATGGCAAGAGGAACGACTTGAAATGCTAAAGCAAGTTGAAAAAGAACAACTGGAATGTCAGAAATAAGCAGAAATTGACATAAAAAAACTGGAAGAAATTCTACTTCAGACTCAACAACAGCAAAGAAATTTGCTTGAACTGGCAAACAGGAGACAAATAAGTGAAAACGAAAATACTTTCTCACAAAACACAATCTGCGACACTTTTACATATTCTCTGGACAGGGATATAACTTTCGCCTCCTATTTTAGAAGATTCGAGGATTTATAGTCACAGATTGCATAAATTGGTCTGACTCTAAGAAAGTTCGCCTGCTTTTTCGAAAACTGGGCATCACAGAGCGCACCGAATTTCTTAACTATATTTTACCCCATAAAACAAGCGAATTGAAGCGGTTAAACTTCTTACAGAACTTTTTAGTCCTAAAAGTTCACTCTTTCATAAGAGATGGAAGTGTATGAATTTAACCAGAAAGAATAGTGAAGATTACACTACATTCGCGTTGGTCGTAAACAAGCATTGCGACAATTTCAAACTGTCAGAATTGAGTGTGAATAATTTCAAGTGTTCAGGGACTTGTTTCAGCTAAAGACGCTGAAAGTAGCCAAACCTTACTCTCCAAAAAATAGCGAAAGAATGTCAGAGAAACGTAAGCGTACGCCAAGATTCGAAAAAATATCGAGGAGTCTGATATAGCTCACACAAGAAATGTACGCTAAATGAAAAAATAATTCAGTTCTCCGTCTAAACCAAACCAATCAAAAAAGAAACAAGACAATTTGCCCCCTAACCCGTGTTATGGTTGTGGATCACTACATTGGTATTATAGCGGGTATCTCTTATTTTATTCCGTTTGTAGTAAGGGGTAGCAGTATGCCGTATCAGGTTAGCGGAATTTGGCCTTGTGGGAAGATAGCCCACTATAATTCAAAAATGGTTATAAATTCAAGAAAGACAATTAGAGTATAAAATAACATTTAGGTAAAAGAGTTCTTGGCATAATAATAAACTGAAGGAGATTAAGGCTTAGAAAGGTGGAAGCGTCTTGTGGGTAAAGAATGTTCATTTAGAAGTTGCCACTTCAAAGGTCAGTAGGTCAGCAAGTTGGTTTATGTGGAAGGTCTTTGAAGATGTCGATAAGTATTTTTGAGAACAGGGAGAAAGTAAAAGGTCAGAATAGTACTTATGAGACAGGGAAAGAAGAAAGAGGCAAGCATAGTAGCCGTTCGACTTAGATCGAGGGAGAAACTAATTACACTCTTTTCCTGACTGTCTAACGAAGCGTGTGTGTCTTTTCGGCATTTTGAATCAAACGCAGTTAGTTTCGAATTTCATCCTTGTATTTGATTCCGGGCTTCTCATTGGCTGGTAAATAAAAAAATGGTAATTTGATATTTGATGAATTTTTATTGTTCAACCGGAACATCTGCGCGAATCCACTTGCGCAGAGGTGATTTTTATTCATTCACTTTCTGGTCGGCATAGAGCGAGCAACCGGTTTGCTCGCTTTTGCTCGGTCGGTGGTATCACCACAGTATAAGAACTGCCTTTACCTGAATAAAAAGTGCCTAAATTTTTGCCATCCTGGGCACAAGAGTTCACATTGTCGAGCGAAAGAAAAGTTTAATAGCTACGTAAAAAACACAAAACCAGAAAAACAAGACATTAAACATTAGAAAATACGTGCAAGTACAAATCCTAAATAAACATATTAAACTACAGTTGGATTCTAGTTCAAATTTAACAATCATAAATGGAAAAAATTGGGAAAACCAACCTTGCTAAGAACTAATAAAATGACCAAGTCTGTGACAGGGAAGAAAATCAAATTTAAGGGAGAGCTTACCACTAATGTAACTTTTCAAGGAAGTATGTTAAAACTAAAAACGTTAGTATTAAAGAATATACAAAATTTATTCGGTACCGACTGCATGGAAAAATTTAAATTGTGGGACATGCCAATTAATTCATTTGCCAAAAACTTGAAAACCTGACCACCGAGGCAAATAATTTAATAAAAATATTTAAAAGAAACTTTTCTGCTCGGTGTAATAAAATGACAACAAAATTCGAGTTAAAAGATGACATCCAGCCAGTCTTTGAGAAAAACCGAAATGTGCCTTTCATCTCTTTACCAAAAATAAATAAAGAACTCGGCAGACTAGAAAGAACCAGTGTCTTGTCGTGTACAGTCAATGGGTTCACCGACTGTCTATGTGAAGAAAAGGTCAAACGAGATCCGGGTCTACGCTGATTTCTCGACAGGGCTTAATGCGACACTCAAAGGCTATCATTATTCTTTACCTAGTCCGGAAGAAATTTCCACGAAACTAAATGGAAGAAATGTTTTTTCAAAAATCGACCTCAGTGATGCGTATTTTCAAATACTGGTGGAGGAAGAATGGTCTAAGTTGCTTTGTATCAACAATTATAATGGGTTCTCGGATTCTGCAGATTTTACAGGCCCACTAGACTTATAGTAGTAGATAATTTTTCTGAGTGGCCTGAAGTTCCTAGTTGTAGAAATCCCACGACAGAATTGACTAGCAATTTCCTACACGAACTGTTTGCCAGATTTGTGGTAGTCGATTGTTTAGTGTCTTAAAGTGGAACACAATTTACGTCCAGCAAATTTAAGGACTTTTGTGAGACCTTCCAGATCAATCATATTACGTTCACTCCATATCACCCAAGGTTAAACAGACAGGCCAAGGGCTTCGTTGACACGCTGAAACGAGCTCTGAAGAAAGCTAGGAGCATACCCACAGAAAAAGCCCTACAACAGTTCCTTTAGGTGTATAGAATCACGCCCAACAGCAGCACACCATCATCATTATTCCCAGTCGAGGTAATGTTTGGGCGTAAAATCAGGTCTGTGTTCGTCAAGCTACTTCCCAAACAAACAAAACATGGACGATCAAACCTGACGAACTTTTATGTCGTTAATCAAAAAAGAAAAAATACAATATTTTTTCTGCGGAATTGATACTTAGGAGGTGGGTGTTATGATAATTTACCCATGCACAAATGAACGCTTCCAAACAAGAGAGAGAGAGAGAGAGAGAGAGAGAGAGAGAGATCTATTCCTGCAGATAGCTCTGGGAGCCGGACCAGTACAGTCACACTGGTGATCTTGTCATGTTTATCTGTTTGTACTACTGTTCTTTGTTAATATATTTGTTTAACCCTATTCCATCTTTGTGTCCTTATTTCTGGATTATAACCAGGCAACAAGAATGAATTTCAACGGGAACGTGAAACCCAGCATTGAATTATGGCCCTACTGACCTGTTGATACTTCTGGATGGAGAAAAGGCTATAGGAGTAAACCCAGAAACTAAATACGGAGTGGAGCCCCTAAGGCAGTTAGATGTCACAATGACGTTGTTCCGGCAATTCCTGTAGTCAAGCTAGTGTCAAATGTATTGTTCTGTTATCATTTGGATCACATCAGTGAGACCGAGAGGGGGATGCTGGCGTCTGGAAAGCCCAGGATCTTCATACACATTGCCCAAACCTGCGCCCTGGAGTGGTTACTTCAGTGCCGCTGTTCAGTAGAAACAACACGGGAAACAGCAGTTACAACTCCGACGGTGAGAAGGACCATCGCTGTCCCACTGGTCAACTATCGTCAGCCTCAAGCTGGGCAGGCCCCAGCCAGTAAGGTGCTAACCCGCCACAGTCTGCCTGCTTCAGTGGGTGCTTGGAGCTAGGGAAAAGACCGACAAGCAGACTGCAAACTATGAACCAGGAAACGATATAAGAAAAAGAAGACCAAAAATCTTGTGATTAGCAAGATGGAATGTCAGGACAATGTGCCCAAGCCTCTCAGATGATCTACAACAGGTCAATGACTCAAAAAAAGACAGTTACCATCGACCGCGAGCTTACAAGGCTCAACATCGACGTCGCTACACTGCAGCAAACCAAACTGGCATCAAACGGCAGCCTCAGAGAACTGAACTGAACTACACGTTCTTCTGGCAGGGCAAGGAACCTGAGGAACCTGCATGATTCTCTACTGACCACTGTAAAACCGCCATCAGTGGTACAGCCCGAATCCTGTCAACCTCCTCAGGTCCAGTAAGCATCCTGAACGTTTACGCTCCTACACTCTGCTCTTCAGTCGAGACCAACGACCAGTTCTATGAGGAGCTTGACACCATCATTAGAGACACCCCTGTCACGGAACAACTGTACCTGCTCGGCGACTTTAATGCCCAAGTGGGTTCCGACCATAACTTTTGGTTCAGCTGCATCAGCCACTTTGGTGTAGACAAGCTGAACGAAAACGGACAAAGGCTCCTCGAGTTTATGTGCTTTCGTGAATGTACGTGCTCCTAACACGACCTATGTATAACTAACACGTTCTTCGACACCTAGCTGCATCATCGAGTGTCCTAATGGCACACTAGATCCCGCCACTGGCACCAGCTGTACCTCTTCATCACACGGAGACCATCACTGAACTACGTTATCACCACAATGCTGAATACGACACTGACTACTTCATGGCTGGTAGCAAAGTCAGTCTCCAGCTCAAGTTGATCCACTGCTCCAAACAAAAAAGTCACCCTAGCATTAACACTAGCAGGACGGCAATACCAGACCTGTGTGTGCGCTTCACCAACTCCATCGAGGATGCCCTCAAAGACTGCCTTCCTGGTAATGCTGCTGAATAGAAGTGAAGTCACATCCGTGATGTCATCTACAACTCTGCAGTGAAAACATTCTTTGAGAGAGAGAGAGAGAGAGAGAGAGAGAGAGAGAGAGAGAGAGAGAGAGAGCAAAACCCGGGCTGTTTCGAAGCCGGCATTGCTGAATTAGAGTACGACGGCATAAAGAAGGCATTCAGCCCAAGCGAAAACAAGATCGTGTCCCTGAAGTTAACTGCCGACGACATCATATCAGACCGCAATAAGCAGATGGACAGATGGGCTAAACATTAACAGGAACTCTACTCAAGAGAGAACGGGGTCACAGATGCAGCCACAAAGAGCACCATTAGCCTGTCTGTCAAGGAAGAGATAGACGTTTCACCATCCGCAATAGAACTAAGCAAGGCCATCGACTCCTTAACCTGTGGCATCTCACTGGAAATCATGAAGGTGAGAAAGAAGACTTCTCTCCTTCAACGCATACACCAGCTGCTGCAGCAGTGCTTGGAAGAAGGAACAGTACTTTCAAGAGATGCGCGATGATACAAGAACAAGGGTGACCGCAGTGACTGCAACAACTACTGTGGAATAGTAGCTTAGTGTTATTGGGAGGGCCTTCGCCCGTATTGTCCTCAACAGACTGCAGTTGCTTGCAAAGCGCGTATACTCCGAAGCACAGTGAGTTTAGAGCTGGAAAATCAACCATCGACATGATATTCTCCCTACAACAGTTCTAAGAGAAATATTATGAATAGAGGTGAACGCTGGATGTTGCATTCATCGACCTCACCAATGTCTTTAACCTTGTCAGCAGGAAAGGACTTTTCACTCTGTTGGAAAAGATTGAATGTCCCCCTAAGCTCGTGAGGATGATCACGTCTTTTCATGAAGACATGCAGAGCACCGTACAGTATGACGGCTCTTCTTTGGGCCCTTTCCCAGATCAAGAGCGGGGTGAAACAGAGATGCGCACTTGCTCCGACACTCTTCCGCATCTTCTCTCTGCTGCTGTCCTAGGCCTTCAGCCAGTCAGTACCTCCACACTAGAAGTGTCGGCAGCCTCTTCAATCTCCGAGCTAAGACCAAAATGCGGATGGTACTCATATATTAGATGCTCTTCAATGATGATGCAGCACTGACAGCAGACTGAAGAAGCATTGCAGCGTCACATCAGCTGCTTTGCGCACACTGTAGAGAATTGACTATCAGTCTAAAAAAGAACAAACATTCTGGGTCAAGATGTAAGCAGTGCCCCAAACATCACCATTGGCGATTACACCCTCGAGGTTGTCGGGGATTTCACATACCTCAGCTCCATCACCTCCAGCAACCCCGCCCTGGACGCCGAACCCCACAAATGTATCGGCAAGGTGGCAACAGCCAGGAATCGATTGACAAAGAGGGTCTGTGACAACAAGACGCTGATTACTAACACCAAGATCGGCAGCGAATCATGGGTCCTCTAATCCGACCAAGAGCACAGGCTCAACACCTTCAACCTGCGCAACCCCAGAAGAATCCTGGAAATCACCTGACAGGACCGCATCTCAAATAAAAGCTTCCTTGATCAGGCGAAAATTCCAAGCATATTTGCTCTGCTCACCCAGGGTCGACTCGATTGGCTTGGCCACACCAGACGAATGCGCGATGGAAGGATCTCCAAGCACGTTCTATTCGGTCACCGGCTCAAAACCTGCAAGAAGACTTGTCCTACGCCAAAAGGATGTCTGCAAGCGAGACATGGGGGCAGATGGCATCGACCCGGCAGGCTAGGAGTCGGTGGCTGAAGACCGAAGCAGATGGAGAAGTGCTTTGAAGGAGGAGAAGAGAGACTAGAAGTGGAAGGAGAGTAGAGAGCACAGACGACAAAGGGCTGCATCAGTGCTCTCAGAACCAGGTGTCATTTATACCTATGGCGATTGCAATAGAACCTGCCTATTCAAGATAGGCCTGTACAGTCACTATAGAATATTGCAACTCAGCAACAGATTGACTTAATTTAAAAAAATTAATTTCTCTCACGTTTAGAGTTTTTGTATATATATATATATATATATATATATATATATATATATATAAACAGCTAGTGTTTGGTCAGAATGATTAACAAAGCAATCTTTACGTTTCACGGCAGCACGTGGTGTATTCACTGGATGTTGAGAAAGGTTTTCGTGTGGAGAATTTCAGCTGGTAGCTTGATGGAAAGTTCTTTCGACGTCTTGAACGAATAGCCGGTGAGAGGTCACGCCTGGCCGGTAGCCCAGCAACTCTAGGGTTTTCTACTGTTTCTTCCCTTTTATATAGAAACAGGGGCCAATATTCATTGACCCTCTCTTTCTCTGGTCTTTTCCTTCTTTTCACTGTAACCATAGTTACCAGGCTATTTAATCTCTTTTGGGGAAGGGTAGAACCTGACTCGGTGACCTAATTCCTACTACTCTCCTTTCTGGAATCCTGACCGAATGACCAGTTACTATTACTTTTTTGGGATTGGTGACAACCTGACCAAAAACCCTAGTTACTACTATTCATGCTAGGGTGACTACTTTTAGTCATGACCCAAGGCTTTTGAGGGGAAAAAACGCTTCTAACTTCCTCGTTACAATATATATATATATATATATATATATATACATGCGGTGTAGATATAGAAGAATCCAAAGGAGTATGCTGTATATAAAGTGGATTCGTGTAAAATCTTCTGTACAATAAAGACGGAAGCTGATGATGTTTCGCCTGAAATAGGCCTATCCTCCCGCTTAACCATGGAATAACGTGTCTGTCTTAATTTTTACATATGAGGATACACTAACTGCTGCAACGAAATTCGAAGCATCCATAAAGATATTACTAGTCAAGTTAAGCGAAATAAAAGAAAAAAAGCCAAACATTATGAGTATATTGAAAACATGAAAGGCTACTAAAAAGTATAAAAAGTAAGCTTTTTCCAAGTGACGCAAATAAGACATTTTTTTCTATTTATGATGGTGTACGTAGACTGCATAGTAATTTCTAAATCATTGCAGATAGATATTAAACCAATTCCACAATGGCCATCTTGGAATATATAGACTGAAATTCTTGATCAGTAGCTGTTTATTGGGAGAATGTGGATTGACATTGAAAATAAGGTTAAAACTGTGCAATAGCAGCAAAATTTTTTGTATATAAAAGTTGAACCTTAGCCAGAAACAAATAAAGCATCTTGATTATACAGAACCAATGAAAGGATTTTATTACCTTATAGTGGCAGACAATTACATGTAAAAATGCTACGGCGACAGGTAAAATAACATATCTGAGATAACTCTTGTCATGATACGGAATACTCGACACTATAGTATCAAACAATGGTACTGAATTTACGTCCAGGGAATTTCATAATGGTGTATGGGGTGAAACATGTAACAATTCCACCTTGTCATCCGAGATCCAACTGACAAGCAGAACGCTTCAACACTCTCAAAATAGCATTAAAAAGCTAACAAGGTGTACGAGGAAATTTTACAGTATTTGTTATGTTTGTACCGACACACTAAATCTTGGAATATTTCATACGAGAGCTAATAGAAATAGATCTAAATAATTCGTAGAACATTTTCTTACATTTGTAGAACAGAGGTGAGTTTTAAAATCAACGCAGACATAAAGATTATCTAGGCCGAAACATACAAAAATCTGAGGGAATAAACTGTTTTAAAAGCAATAAATGGCACCTTTAAAAGTCCCAGAGGAATAGCCCAGTACATTGGTAAAATCGCTACCGCTACAGAAAAAGGAAAGAGTAAATATTATTTGAAAATATCATTAAATGTGTAAAGGGACATGACGTATTGTCTAGACAAACTGCCATAAAAATGAAATATGTAGACAAAATAGAATGGAACTTTATTTGACGCAGTGTTTGTATAAACGGAGGTCCAATTAAAATAGTTCTGAAAGAGAGCGGTATGCCCTACTGTGTAATAATGTTTGCTTATTTTACTAAAGGCGAAGAACGAAATGAATAGACTGGAAAACTAGGGAATTATTGAAAAATTTACAGAACCAACTGATTAGTGTGCGCCTATAATACCTGTAATAAATAAAAATGGAAAAGTCAAAATGTGTAGATCAGCAGAAGCTAAATCTAACAGTGAAAAGAAACATTAATTGTTCCTAAATTTAAATATTTCGCATAAACTACATGGAGCCCCCAACTTTTTTTTTCTAAATTGAATGCTACCTGCGGATTCTATCAAATTCTGTTATGAAAATTATCTACTGACGATTTTCATTACAACTTTTGGGAGATATTGCTTTTTGATATAACATCAGCTACGGAAATCTTTCGCAGAAAGATGTCAAAATTACTGAAAAATATTCAGGAGTCTCAAGCAGTTATTGAAAATGTTCTAATCTACGGTAGATTCAAAGACGAACACGACGATAGACTGAAAACTGTTCTTCAAATATTACAAACAACCGGACTCAAGCTTAATAAAGAAGTGTGATTTCAAAAAGACACAACTAGAATATTCAGGTATATAATTTCTAGAGACGGAATTCAACCCAACAAGGAAAGACTAAAAGTCTTCTAGCAGTTATCTCCACCTACAAATGTGAACTATTTTGTATAACCGACATGATCAGATACCTAAAAAAATTGTCCGAAATAATACAACAAATGATTAGTACGTGTTAAGTGTAACAACAGAAAAAAAAAAAGATTAACCAAAACTCAGAGTTAAATCACAGACAAATATTTAATTTACAAAAACCCTAAATAAAAATATTTACAAATATACAGTTTTTGCATTCAAATAGAAAACAGTTTTCTACTGGGAGAGTAACGGGTAAGCGTTACGAAGGGGGAGGAAGGTGTCAAATATCTTTATCCAGTTAAGATAGCGGAGAAGTTTAAGTGCTATACTTTTAGGAAATCCTCAAATATGTATATAAAAAATAATTATTAGTTTGGTCAATGAAAGAGTCAAAAATATCTATTTACCCATATAGTTTTTACCCATGAGGTTTTCTTTCAGGTTTTGGTTGGTCAGCAACTTTTCTTCGAGATTCTTTCAGTTGGATGCACAGATCCACAAATTGGGCCGGAGTTGATAATGTCAACAAATCCTGTTAACAACTAACTACTCTCTTCCCAAAACCTATTTTTATTGGGGCTAACACCTAATTTGCATATTCTAGAACATTTTGAATTCTCTTGATTTTATTCGAATTTTCTCGGACATTCTAGCTTCTTTCAAAGTCAAACTTTCTATTTTTAATTTCTTTATTTTTACGACTACTTCATGAATTAAAACTATTTTGTAATAACAAGTAGGACTCAATAGAATTTCTTGCTACAACTTTTTAGACATTATTACTATTATTTTTATATATAAATGCATCCTCATAACATGATAAAATTATTTAAAAAGGACACTGTATTTGTAATCTTTTAAGAGTAAAGAAATTACTCAAGCACCAATTGTATGGTACTATGATCCAACCAGGCCTACAATAATTAGCTTTGAGTTGACGTTAGCAGTCTAGAAGTAGCTCTATTTTAACAAAATAAATGATAATTTAAAAATAATAGCATTTGCCTCACGCACACTCAATAGCGCTGAGAGAAAATACATACAAATCAGGGAGAGATACAAACTGGCAAAAATCAGAATGCAAAAAGTTTAACAAGTTCTATGGTACCAGAAACTTACCAATTCAAAAAAGAGAAAATAGTTTTAAAATAAAATTGGATAAAAAATATTGGATCACTGAAGGAACGATTAAGTCAGCAGACACTGACAACAGGTCGTATATCGTGACAACTAAACCATGATTTTAGAAGAATTTGGAAACATATTTCATTTTCAGGTTTTGAATATAGAAAAATTTATGGACCTTCCCGCAATTAATTTAATAATACAAGAGAAAATACTGAATGTCTCG
The DNA here is from genome assembly GCA_037127315.1 of Ascarosepion bandense. NCBI lineage: Eukaryota > Metazoa > Mollusca > Cephalopoda > Sepiida > Sepiidae > Ascarosepion > Ascarosepion bandense. The sequence continues at coordinate 6,388,695 of JBBBDQ010000809.1, forward strand.
AAACAAACGAATAATACATACTCCAAGGTATTCGTCTAATTTCACAGTGAGTTATCGCTCAGTGACTGTAACCAAAGCAAATTTTGAATTGTAATTTTTTATTTTGTAATTTAGAAAAGTTAGAAATTAATTAATAACGAAAATAAGAAATTACTTCAGGTAGGTGAATGTTCTATAACAATAAAGATAATGATTTGTAAGCACTTCCACTCACACTATGGAATGCTGGGAGCAAACAGATTGAGCGACAGTTTGAATAAAATAATTATTGCGTTTAGAATGTCTTGTGTCTTCCTTGTGTTGCTTCAGATTCTCAACAGCTTGTCTCATATAGTTTTTCTTGCTATTCCAAAGCACGGGGGGGGGGGGGGGCTTTGTAGCTAGTCTTTGAATTTTTTTTCAATATCTCCCATCCATGATATCTGTGTAGTTCGTTGTATGAATTTCATTTTTGTCTTTTAGTTTTCCGCTTCTGATACTATGTAGTATTCTTATTGGGATGAAGTTAGTGATAGCGGCAGGTAGAGAATGTTGATGCAGACGGATCTTCATTACATGTTGATTCAAAAGGTGGTTATAAGCAGGAAGGTCCCATTAAAATCTTTTACGTCTCGCCCTAAAGAAATCCTGAACAAGGTGAATAATTTTTTTTGGGGGGGGGTATTTTCGTCATTTTCTTTGTTTTTCTGTTGATATTTCATAGCTTATCCTAGATATAATCAATAACTTCAACCCCAACAGGGTTTGATTGAAGTGTTTACTGTATTCAAGCTAGATCCTAATACTTTCTTTAATTGGTAGATATATTTTTTTATTATTCATTCCAACCTTATTCTTCTTTGCAGTTTTTTCTGCATAGTCTACATTTTGTGATTTGTTTAGCTTGGCATTAACATGGTTTTATAGTGGATTTATCGTAGGCCTTGTTAGGACTATCAGGGATGTATGAGATTAAAAAACACGATAAACTACATCTTAAAAGGAATCAAGCCAGGAATATAACAATAATAATCTATATAAACATTACTAAATAGTTTCGTATTGTACAAAAATATTAGTAATGTTCATAGATGGCAGAAGGTTGGTATTTAAGTACAAGAGTTTATAAAAGTCCAAGAGATGTTTAAGAGATGCTAGTTTCATTTTGAGTAATAAGTCCTGTGAATAAAAAAATGAAAATAGAACGTGTGAGAGAAGTAAAGAGATTAAAAATGAAAAGAAAGGTGTGTAGAGTTGTAGCCGAGATTTCTTTGATGTATTTGCTCATAGTTGTAAGTTTTCGTCTTTCTGTCTCTTCTCGGTGTCTCCTGTTGAAATCTCACTTTCTTTTTTTCTTTTAGACAGAAATTTATTTATACTGTTAACGAAGCTGAAAAAGGCCCCGATTAAGTTGTTGATTATTTTAGGCGCGCTCATTTCTTTTTACTCAGCATATATTTCTTTAGGGTTGTATTAAATCAACTTTAACTGGAAGTTATGCGTGGAGCCTATTGTGAAAAGTCCGAAATATGTCATTATGTTTTAAGCTATGAAGCAGGTAACTTTCTGTTTCTGCTCTTAGTGTCACTACAGTTTCTTCTTATTTTTCTTTCTTTTTGCTTTTCATTATTGTAGTACTGTTCAAAATTTTAAGGTAAAATAAATAAAAAAAAAGACCAATATCAAGCAATTTATTAAGTTTTAAAAATTGTAGTTTTTTTTTATGATATTGTCCTTGGGGAAAAGCATCAAGACAATTTTTTCCTATACTTTTGTTTTGTCGTCACGTGTTTTTAATTACTTTATTGGCAAGGAAATAAAAATTGTAGAAGGAAATAGTACACTTTTATCATCCAACATTCATTCAGTAAAGTGCCATACGTGATACACCCTTGGACAATCATGTCGCGAAAAGTGAGATGATTGACTGGGTAAAATATTTTCCCGTAGTACATTGCCATTACTTTCTGCGGTAGATTGATTTCCTTCCAAGGCCATAGAACCCAAACTATCCAGCTATTTTACCCATATCTAGAGGGAAAAGCGATTGATTAATTTCTTTTACAAGGAAATTTGCTCGTAAGTGAATCACTAATCATTCAACATTAAGATGCCTAAAAAAGATTTTCAATAAAGCAGTTTAAATGGAGAATGCATTAAGTAATAATTTAAGTTTACTTTTATTGAAAAGATTATTGACAACTCATTTTAGCTAACAATAATTTCATAGATTACTAGGAAAATGAACTTCAGTTGTTTACATAGTAGTGTCTTGTTACTGTACTAATAGCTACATATCTTCTTACATAACCTTCAAGGTGACATTCATTCTACTTTTCATTTAAAGTAAATTGACTCAGACTGTAAACACATGACTCTCCCAAGTGCAGTGAAGAGAAACACTTGCATGAAAGGATAGTTGATGTCAAAATTTTTTCAAACTGTCAATTAAGTATCACAATAGCTGGTAACAACAGGTTAAAAAAAATCAGTGTTGTACCTAAAATAATATTAGATATAATATGAAGTGCCAAATTGATGATGTTTCATGATTTTTTATTACCAAGATGAATTTAAGTAGAACTATAAAGTATATTCTATCATTTGCTACCGTTACCCTTACATGTGTAAGAACATGGTACATAAAGCTTTGAATTGAATACTGTTAATAGTTTAGTGCTACTTTAAGTAAGTACATTTGCTATTGTTAGACTATTCTACTGCATTTTGTTCATATTGCACCACATAAATTTTCATTCATGTTCGTATTTTAGATTTTATATAGAGAACAAGATTATTAACAATTTTCCATTAGAGATAATTAGTCTATTTTGAATTTTTTTTAATCATATCACCCCCAAGCAAGGCGATAACGCCACTGATGCGCAGGGGGCTACGTAAGACTAAAAAGATTGGAAAAGAGAAAGCCAGAAACCACATCCTAACCAGGAAACAAGGGATGAGGCTCTTCACCTGTTCAATAGACGTGGGTGGAGTGTGAACCAGGCGATAGTTTAGTCTATCTACTCCAATGAGAGCACTCTTGCTTATGGAAAATATGCGAACACTGTCTGCTACTAGACACACTCTAAAATTCTAACCAATAATACATATCTCTAAGTAAACAAAGATAGTGTTAATATATGAACCTGACTGAACGGAAAATCATAGTTTAATTAACCCAAGGAAAAGTGAAAAAGTATTAATGAAAAATATTGAAATGTTTTGAAAACACTTTGTGTACGAGGTTACACAATGTGCAAAAATCTAGATAAAAAAAGAATAATTTTTTAACATACAATTTTTTATTAAATGTTTTTAGAATTTTGTACTATGATCCTTTTATTTACAATCTATTTATTTTAACATTTCTTTAACTTATAGCAGATTAAACTCATTTGTAGGAATGAACCAAAATGACCTCAGGTCAGATACTACTACCATGCAGAGAATACATTGTTTCTTTTACCCTCTCTGTCTCTAAATAACTCCCAAGAACTAAGATACCCAAATCTATTCCCTTTTCTTTCTCTGCTACTATTTCTCTTTCCCCTACTCTCTCTATCTCCCTGACCCATGCTTGACCTAAAGGATTGGCCAGTCCCTCTCTGGCTTCTAAGCAGGCCACATGTGTTCTGTTGCCAGCAGACACATTAACACGAAAGTATGTAAAAATAAGAAAATAAAATATTCCTCTCAACGCTAATATTTGTATCCACTCCTTTGTCAATTATACCCACAAAGATACCAAAATATTACAATGGTGACCCCGACAAAAAGGACATTACAACCTCAAGAAACGAACTAATTTTACCAGGACGGAAAGGAAAGAAACACATTTTGGAGTTTTCAGGAAAATATTACAAAACCTAACGGACAAACAACTAAAAACTCCACGTGCTTCAAACACATTGTCGAAGAGTAAATAGGCACCCAGCGCAAACAATTAATGATGAAGAAAAAAAAAAGAAAGAAAAATGAAAAGAACAAAAGAAACTAAAGAACAAAATGAACGATAAGAACAAAGAACAAAAATTAACGAAAAGAACAAAAAGAAAAACAAAAAAAAAACAGTCGGATAGTCACGTGTGAATTTAAAAGAACGAAAAACCCACCATAAAATTAGTGGCTATCCGGCGTGAGTTCAACAGCTATATATATATATATATATATATATATACCCAGAAAAATTTTGTTTGAAATTTCAGTGAAATTTGAAAATTTCTCTGTAATGCAAACTCAAAATAGCAAACAAACACTGAAGAGAATTCAACGGATCAGACCTACCCAGGGCTATTCTCACAACAACAACAAAAAGAATTTGAACTTTCAGCGAAATATGAATATTTCCCTGCAACAAAAATTCAAAATACCAACGAATGCAAAAAAACAAAAAAAAAAACAAAAACAAAAAAAAAACTACAACAAACCAAGCTAACCCATAGCTAGTCCCCCAAAAAATTACTACCAATCCCTTTCAACAAAAACCGAAAACCAGAACATTCCTTCGAATAAAGACGGGATTTGAATACTCCCCTCTTATATCGAGGAAACAAATTCGGTAAAACGGTTAAATAGAAGAAAGAAAATATATTTTCATTTCAAACGAAAACGAAAAAAAAAACCCCAAACAAATAAAAGAAAATAGCAAAACAGAACGAAAAAACGCTTTGAAAAAGCGACAACAGATACCAAAATATCACTCCATGTTTTGCGGAGACTGACTTTTCAAACAGAGAAAAATCAACACAAAAATCTTACATACCAAATCAACTGCAAACCTGTAAAAAGTTTGGATTAGGATAGACCGCGTCGAAAACCGCTAGAAGCACCCTATTCAGGTCCTTACACTGTACTCGAACGAACACCAAAATATTTCCTTATAGAAACTAACCCAAACACGCATACACAAGTTTCAATAGACCGTTTAAAACCTTACATTGAAAACAAGCAAAAATGTACACAAAATACAACTACCAACAAAAATAAAGAGCCTGATATTTTACCTCCTGAAGAAGTACAGGAACATAAAATAAAGACAACAAAATCTGGAAGGAGAGTCAAATGGAAAAAAGATAATGAATACTTTTATTATTACTAAAAAAAAAAACAACAAAAAAAACACTCCGTTATCTGGTAAGAGAGTATTGTAGGAATGAACCAAAATGACCTCAGGTCAGATACTACTACCATGCAGAGAATACATTGTTTCTTTTACCCTCTCTGTCTCTAAATAACTCCCAAGAACTAAGATACCCAAATCTATTCCCTTTTCTTTCTCTGCTACTATTTCTCTTTCCCCTACTCTCTCTATCTCCCTGACCCATGCTTGACCTAAAGGATTGGCCAGTCCCTCTCTGGCTTCTAAGCAGGCAACATGTGTTCTGTTGCCAGCAGACACATTAACACGAAAGTATGTAAAAATAAGAAAATAAAATATTCCTCTCAACGCTAATATTTGTATCCACTTCTTTGTCAATTATACCCACAAAGATACCAAATATTACACATTTGTTAAAAATAATTGTCAATGAGATGAAGGAATTTTCACATATGTCTTTCAATAAAACTCTTGTATAATGCTTTAATTGTAATTTATACTGGGTCACTTTTTTTAAAATCAGTTTCTCCCAAGCAAGGCGGTACTGCCACTGATGCGCAGGGGGCTACATAAGAGAGTAAAAGTTTAGACAGGGGGAGAGTGAAGAGAAAGACGGACCAGTTACAGGGGTGTCAGAGAAAGGGCAAGAGAAGAATGGAAACACAGGTGTGAAAACAGTAGCGAAGGTAGAAAGGAAAAGAACAAGATATACGGGGTGATGTAGAAAGAACTGGAGTCAAGTGGATAAGAGATGGGCATTGATATTGTATTTAAATTTCTGGAGGTTGTAGCCGTCAGGAAAGCAAGTATATGGAAGGAAGTTCCACAGGCGGGTACTATCACATTACAAATTCTCCTTTGTAGCCTGTCGAGAACACTGAGATGAAAAGCAGGAGCGCCTGACCATATATGACAGGAGTATTCCATACACGAACGGATGGTTGATTTGTATATGTGCAAGATGGATTCAGGCGGAAAAACTTTCTGGACCGACACAGTAACCCAACCTGTAGTGGATTTGGTTATTGACTTAATGTAATGATTCCACTTGAGGTCGGAAGAGAGGGTAAGACCGAGGAGGCACAGTATGTTGCTTTCAGTGAGACTTGCTTGGTCCATGCTTATGGAGAGGGCAGGAGATACTCAGTAAATATTATTCTTATTTTTTAAATAAATAATTACAATTGTTTAAAATAGTCATCTTACAGGATTACATAGACCATTTGGCTCCACAAAACGGTTGAGTATAAGCCACATCGAAGCATTTGAATCAGACTAAAATCATGTAATTAACTGAAGAGTCTTCAACTCATTGATTTCGAGAACGATGGTCGCGGACGTCCTGTACTGTCATCACATATGATATGTAAGTGGTCTTTCGGGAATTTTAATTATTACGAGCTTTAGTGGAATAGGGTAGCTATTATCCAATAACAGTTGTTAAAGCATAAGAACTCGTTTTTGGTGTCTATGGAGTTCCTGGTAATTGATTTAACTTCAGATAAGGATCAAGATATACATCTGAACATTGTGTCGGTTGGTATATTATCGACTCCTCTCACATATTTGACGTATACTGTGAAATGAAATCCAGTTATTTGGCGTCTCTAGGAGAATACTTGTTTGAAAAAAGATCAGAATGAACCAAGAAACAGCGAGGGTTAGTGAGAATGTAGAAATGTCTACGTCCAAATTAATGTCTACCTTCAAAATGGCTGCCTTCAAATTAATGCGTACCTTCAAAATGTATACCATCAAATTAATGTCTATCTTCAAGTCGTATTTAACTGCAGAATATGATGCTGAATGTGCTGTAACTGATTTCAGGATATGAGAATTTCTTGGAAGAAATGATGGACTTCATAGTTAGTTTGATTATGTAACAGGTGCGTGCCATTTGCTAAGAAAGATTTCTCTTTACTGAATCCTGCTACAGTAGGTTCTACTAAAATAATATTGCAGTTCTTAAGGCCTGTTAACATTTCTGTTAATGATAAAAGTACATTATACAAAATTGGCAAGAATATCGGATAAAAGTTCACTAATCCTATAAATTGACAAAACTGTCTCATAGTTGTCGAGATTGGAAAATACTATATAGATTAAATTTTATTCGAAGATGGAGGAATACCATTAAAAAGATAGGTGATTTCCTAGAAAAACGATCTCCGGTTGAACACACTTCAGCGGGCTTATTACATACTATTTTAAATAACTTTCAGACATGATTAATATGATCCTGCATAGTAGCCATGGCAATGAGTACATCATTTTATAAAGCGGGCAAATGATAAATCGCGTAAAACTTGAAATGTTTCGGCTGTATTTCGCAGTTCAAACGGGAGACGTAAAAATTTAATCTAAAAGGCATAGTAATGGTCGTCTTTTTTTAAATTTTTATTTTAACGGTTCTACCGAATTTTCTTTTAGTTATTAAATTTTCATAGCCCAATCGACACGAGATTGTGAATTGGAGTAGATAAACTTAATTGGAGTAGATGGACTAAACTCCACCCACGTCTATTGAACAGGTGAAGAGGCTCATCCCTTGTTTCCTGTTTAGGATGCGGTTTCCGGTTTTCTCTTTTCCAATCTTCTCAATTTTTCTTTTCAATTGGAGTAGATAGACTAAACTATCGCCCGGTTCACACTCCACCCACGTCTATTGAATAGGTGAAGAGGCTCATCCCTTGTTTCCTGTTTAGGATGTGGTTTCCGGCTTTCTCTTTTCCAATCTTTTCACTCCTATGTAGTCCCCTGCACATCAGTGGCATTACCGCCTTGCTCGGGGTGATATGATTAAAAAAAATGTTCAATACCGGATTCTTTTCAACAAAATCAACTGATTTGTATTTTTCAGAAGCAAAAATATGTGTTCCCTTTTCTCCAGTTAATAGTTCCACCGGATTTTGTTTTAGTTATACATTTTTCATCATCAGCCATTTAGACTTTCATCATTAGCCATTTAGAGTGTGTGAATTGTTCAACCCCAGATTTCTGTCGACAGAATCCATTGATTTGTAATTTTGAGTAGGAAAAATATGTGTTCCCTTGTCTCCATTTAACGCTTCTACCGGATTTTGTTTCAATTAGTCATTTTCATCATCAGCTATTTAGACTCGAGATATTGAACTTTCCAATTCTGGATTATTTTCTGCAGAAACCATTGATATTGTATTTTTAGTAGCAAAAATATGAGTTTGCTTGTCTCCATTTAACGCTTCTACCGGATTTTGTTTCAATTAGTCATTTTTCATCATCAGCCTAATCAACAGGCGATTTTGAATTAATTCTACATTTCTTTTGACAGAATCCGTTGATTTTGTATTTACAGTAGCAAAGATATGCTTTCCCTTTTCTCCATTTAACGTTTCTTACAGACTTATTTTTGTTATTCATTTTTCATCATTAGCCCAATTGACACGAGATTGTGAAATGTTCAAGACCTGATTATTTTCGACAGAATCAATTTACTTTGTATTTTTCAGTAGAAAAATATGTGTTTATTTAACGTTTCTACCGGATTCGTTTTTCATCAGTACAATCGACACGAGAATGTGAATTGTTCAATTCCGGATTTCTTTTGAGAAATTATTTTTCAACTAAAAAATATATTCACTTTTCTCAAGTTAAAGGTTCTACTGATTTTTTTTTTTTGTTATTCATTTTCCATCATCGTGCCAATCGACCCGAGATTGTGAATTTTTCAAAGCCTGATTTCTTTAGAAAAGCTTCCAGTGACATTGTATTTTTCAGTCGCACAAATATGTGTTCCCATTTCTCCATTTAACGGTTCTTCCGCATTTTCTTCTTTATTGCGAATTGTTCAGCCCAATCGATACGAGATTGTGAATAGTTCAATGCCAGATTTCTTCCGACAGAATCCATTGAGTGTGTATATTTTAGTACCAAAAATATGTGTTCCTTTTCTCCATTTAACGCTTCTATCGGATTTTGTTTTAATTATTCATTTTTCATCACCAGCCCAATCAACACGAGGTTTTGAATTGTTCAATTCCGGATTTCATTCAAGGGAATCCTTTGACTTTGTATTTTTGAATAACAAAATTGTGTTCCCTTTTCTCCATTTATATGTTCTATCGAATTTTGTTTTAGTTATTCATTTTTCATCATCAGCACAATTAACACGAGATTGTGAATTGTTCAATACTGGATGTCTTTCAACAGAATCCATTGACTTTTTATTTTTCACTGTAGCAAAAATATGTGTTCCCTTTTTTCCATTTCACGGTTCTACTAGATTTTATGTTATTCATTTTTCGCCATCAGCCCAATCGATACGACGTTATGAATTGTTCAATTCCAGATTTCTTTCGAGAGAATCCTTTGACTTTGTGTTTTTGAGTAGCAAAATAATGTGTTCTCTTTTCTCTGTTTAAATGTTCTACCAAATTTTGTTTTTCATCATTAGCCCACTTGACTCAAGATTTGAATTGTTCAACACCGAATTTCTTTCGGCAGAATCCATTGACTTCGTATTTTTCAGTAGCAAAATTGTATGTTCTCGAGATTGTGAATAATTCAATACCAGATTTCTTTCGACAGAACTCATGCACTTTGTATTTATGAGTAGCAAAAATATTTGTTCCCATTTCTCCACTTTACGGCTCTACCAGATTTCGTTTTAGGTTTTTATTTTTAATCATCAGCCCAATCGACGCGAGATTGTGAATTGTTAGATACCGGATTACTTTCGACAGAAGCCATTGACTTTGTATTTTTAGAAATATAACATTTTGTGCTGTTTACAGTCTGTTCATGGAAACTTTTCTATGCAGATTGCCTTAGTCGTTCTTGTTCAATTTCAAAAACGTCAATGAGTCGACGTTGAACATATCACATCTTTTTCTGTAAAACTGAGAGTGTCATACGTTTTGCTCTCTAGTATGAGAAAACATTTGACTCATTCTTTGTTTGCGATATCCTGTATTAAAATTTGTTCCTCATGCCTTTGATGAATATCCGATGGTTTACAGAATCGTTTTAGTCGCAGGATATATTTTTTTGTTTGATTCCTTCACCCGTCGAGCTTTATGTGATTCAAAGTTGTGTGGGCATGTGAAGATTTATCTGCATTTGTGTGTTCTTTGCAGGATCTCTAATGATGTGGTAATCAAAATTATTTGCGTTATTATTATTAAGTTAAATAGAGATTAAAACTTTCAAGCAGATCTAAACCTGAAAGTTTGTCTGCCTGTTCTTTGTAGACTCAGCATTCTCTAGGAACCCAAAAGGTTTATCTGCGTGTTCTTGCGGGGTCACTAATTTGTAGGGACGGTCTACCATGTCGTGCACATGGCCTCTTCACAAGCATAGCCGACGCTGCTAAAGAGCAAAATGTTTAACATTCATTAAACGATAAAAAGATATTTTATTATAAAGAAACAAAATGTTTAAATGATAAATGTTTAATGATAAAAAGATATTTTATTATAATAAAAATGACATTTATTAATCAAAATATAACATCAGTATTGTTATTTAGGGGTATTGTATTTAAGTGCGAAAAGTTACTTTATGTTGTTGAATTCAAGAGAAAATGTTTTAAAAGAAATATTTATTTGATGTTTTTAATGCGTGCACGATAGTAGCAAACGTTCGCATGTGAAGTCTTTGTTAAAGCCATTTCTGTTGTTGTTGCCTGGCAGTTGTTAGGAAGAAAGAAAATTAAGGTGAAGGAGAGCGTGAAGAATCATATGTGTATTGTCATGTTTTGTGTGTCTAGATTAATGATTGTAACTTTGTATATTTTATCTTTCGTAGCATAAAACTTTCGTTGCATGAGGAGAAAAGAGAAGGTAAGAGGGTAAGACAATGCTTGTTGCCAGGGGGCTGGCGTCGAGTGACGACTCGTGGCCTTTTCAAGAGAAAAGGCAAAATCAAGCCTATTTTAGCTTTTAGCTGACCAAATAATTGACAGATTTTAATATATTTTTTGTCTTGTGGTTGGTCAATATATATATATTAGAGATTGTATTTAACAACTTTAATCGGAAGTTATGCGCGGAACCTATTGCGCAAAGACCGAAATACGTTATTTTTCTTTTTCAGTTTTCGATAGTAAAATATGTTTCCTTTTTTTTCAGTTTTCAGTAGATAAAATATGTGTTCTCTTTTTTTATGTTTTTTTTTTTTTTTGTAACGGTTCCACCGAATTTTGTTTGATTTATTCATTTTAATCATCTGCTCCATCGACATGATATTGGGAATTGTTCGATTCCGGATTTTATTTCGTCAGTATCCATTGACTTTGTAGTTTTCGAAATAAATGCAAGTTTATCTGCGTTCTCTACGCATGGTCACCAATTTGGAAGGGCTGTCTTTTTTGTGTATATAGACTGGCAATCGTAAATTTTTAATTCTTTATCTTTCGTTGAATGACACTTTCGTTACATGATAAGAAAATAGAAATTTAGATGATAGGACAATGCTTGTCGACCTCTGAAAAAAAAGTAAAATCACGCGTATTTAAGATTTTTGACTACAAAGAATTTGATCATCTTTGAATATATTTTCTGTCTTATGGTTGGTCAATATATATATATATATATATATATATATATATATGATTGTATTTAATCAACATCAATCGGAAGTTATGCGTGGAGCCTATTGCGTAAAGCCCGAAATATGTCATTATGTTTTAATCTATGAAGGAGGTAACTTTTCGTTTCTGCACTTAGTTTCTCTACATTGCTCTTGTTTACATCATCGGTAATAAAAATATGATTATATGACCTACGTATTCACATTGTTTACTATCTATAATTTAAATGTGATTATCGAAATTTACTTATAAATTAAACTTTGTCTGTGTGTGTGTGTCTGTGTGTGTATCCGTTACCTATAGACTCCGAAACGGCGGAACCGATTTTCATGAAAATGTACACAGTTGTACTATAAGCGTCTGCGAGTGTTCTTAGCTAGGTTTTTTGTCGAGGTACCCCCGATAAATATCGAAAATCGATAATCGAAAAAATCGGGTTATAGAAGGAGTGGTCCGATTTTAATCAAATTTGATACACTCATAGACAAAGACATAAAAAACGATATTCAGAAGTTTCAAGGTTGCAGTTCTTAAAATAGTGCAGAAAATTGATAATATATATATATTTTTAATCATATCACCCCAAGCAAGGCGATAACGCCACTGATGTGCAGGGGGCTACGTAAGAGTGAAAAGATTGGGAAAGAGAAAGCCGGAAACCACATCCTAAACAGGGAACAAAGGGATGAGCCTCTACACCTGTTCAATAGACGAGGGTGGAGTGTGAACCGGGCGATAGTTTAGTCTATCTATACATAAAAGGCAAGATGTTTGTGTTTTTTGTCTGTTTATCTGTCTGTATGTCCTTTATATAAATCCACAATTTTTATCCGATTCTCACCAAACTTCACACAAATATCCTTTAGGCTGAGTCTGAGCTCCAGGACCATAGATTAGTTTTAAAGCTTTCATTACACCCGAGCAACGTCGGGCTATACTGCTAGTATAACATACGTAGAGTCAACTATCATGAAAGTGATTATATGACATACGTAGTGTCATTGTTTACGCCACCTATAATGAAAATGGGATTATATGATCTATGTAGTCCCATTGTTTAAAAGGTGTAATGCAAAGTTGATTATAGGACTCGCTCATTGTTTTCGTCATGTATAATGAATATGTGATTATAGGACCTACGTATTGTCTTTGTTTAGGTCATGTATAATAGTGATTATATAATAATATAATATATAGTAGCTAAATAAGTTGATAATTCAATTGTAGTGATGTATATTATCGCTTTTCCAAGTAACGGACCTTCCAGACTTAGTTTTTGTTTTGTTTTGCTGTTTTGTCTCTATAGTTTTGTCGATCTCTGGTAAAGTATCTCTTTGTGTTGATATTTCTTTAGTAATATCAGGTATTTTTCCGTTTTTGAGACAACCGCTGGTATTAATCTGTTTATGGAAGCATTGCTACTGGCATATTCTGCAGTTGTAATAATGAAGTACTTATTGTTACGGCTAATACCTTTATATGGACCTGTGTAAGACGCTTCCAAATATTTCTAAACTCTGTGAGTCCTAAGACATACAATCGTTTTGGTCCTTTGGTATATAATGTCATATGATGAATGTAAGTGACCGGGAGAATGATTCTCCATGTCGAACCTTTGCATTTCCTTCAACTTTTTGGCACTCTTTGCAGAACACTTTAACTAGTTTGTCCATCCCTGACCAGTAATGCCTTGATTTTAATAAACATAACGTGGCTGATATTTCTCGGAGTGAAAATACGTGCAGACTATCAAATGTAGATTTCCTAAGATTTGCGGTACAAAAAGTCTCGGAAACAGTAACGATTTGTCGAACATTATAATTATGGTCTTTACCCGTATGATAAGGTTTCAATCAGTCTTTTAATTGTTTAAGTTCTTCATTCGATTGCTGATGAGTGACAATTTTCTGTAAATCAGAAAGTTCTAGTGTTACAGCATTAGCTGGCCTTAATAAGAAGTTTGCAACGATATTTTCCTCTTCTCTTATATGAGAATACCTGTGATATATTCACTAATAAAGCTCAGCTGATGCTGTTGTCTGCCCGACTTCAAAGGCGAATGGCTAGTAAAAGCATTACACAAAAGTTTATGATCTGTTAACAAAAGAGTATTCCTACCTTCTATAAGGTATTTAAAATGCAAAACTGCTGGATATGCAACGAACAACTCACGATCAAAAACAGAATCTCTTTATTTGGTCTGAGACAACTTTCTAGAGTTCTAGAAAAGAAACCGATAGGAATTGACTGGTCGTTCTTCATCATATAGAGTAGCACCTACTGTATGATTCGAAATCCGTGACAAGTTGATAACTTTTGATGTTCGAATAGTTCGTATCGTTACACTTGATAATGACTTCTTCACCGCTTGGAAAGAAGTTAATTCATACGCTGTTAAAATCAGTTTTTTGTTTTTTTTGCATTAGGATTCAAACGGATACATTCTGTAAGTGAAAAGATTAAGTCCCTAAATTTTGGTAACAATTTTCTGTAAAAATTGACCATTCTAATAAACTGTCGCAATGTTTTTGAATCCTTGGGAAGAGGAAAATTGTTCAGGTCCTGAAGCTTATTAGCGTTAGGTTTGATTCCTTCCTTCGAAATATTAAATCCCAAAAAGCCAAGTTCTGCAGCATTAAAAATACATTTTGCAATTGAAATTTTAAAATAGTACTCACTTAGCTTTCAAAATAATTGATTCAGATGTTTAGAATGAGAATCCTCGTCATCGAAGTATATAAAAATAAATATATACAAATATATACTCCTTGTCCCGGAAGATGACATCCACCATTCTTTGGAAGGTACTTACAGCGTTTTGCAGCCCCCAAAGCATGTAGTGATATTCAAATAAACAGTGTTCTGTCAAGATAGTAGCTCGACATACATCATCAGTATGTATCGGTATCTGGTGGCATACCGAGAACAGATCAATCTTTGAAAATATCTTTTTTTCCATGCAATTTCATAGCTAGTGTGTTAATATTGGGAATTGGGTACTGATCCGGCTTTGTAACGCTATTTAATTGTCTGTAGGCGACTACATCCGATACGTTCCATCCAATTTTGTCACCATGTGAAGTGCCGAACTCAACTCTGATTTTGAAGGGAAAATTATGCTAGCTTGCCGATGCTTTTTAAATTCTTCCTTCTACTTCGACAGCTGTTGCACTTTTGTAAATACAGGAGGATTGCTCTTTGTTTCAATTCTGTGAAATTTTTTATTTTTTGTGTGTTAGGACCTCAATGGGCGAATATTAGATTAGAGTAGCTTCTCTTATTTTTTTAAAAAGTTTTCTTTGCATTTACGTCATAATGGATTGAAACGTGTAACTAAAAGTTGATAGCTTGAGGTCATTTTGTCTATTGATATAATACCCTTACCCCTCCTGGTCTCAAAATTATGTTGCGTGCGTTAACTGGCCGCAAGTTACTCGCACCTGAGTCTGCAACTGCCGTTCCGCCCCAGGTGATCGAAGAAGTCAAATTATCATTTGAAGATCTTTCATCTTCTCTGCCCACGCTGTGATTTCTGATCTCAGAGAAGTAAAAGACCTGAAGACAAGAGGCGGTAGTATCTTCGTGCTGTTTTTTCTCAACTACTAGAAACAAGAGGTGGTTAGGTGCACATGCAGAAATAAAGGGAAATAGAAAAATGTTAGGGCGCCGCTATTTGACTACAAATGGATTGTTCCCATTGCTATATATAGCAATGGTGGATTCTCTACAGGAGAGTCGTAGAGAGTTACTTGAGAGTCTCTAATGAGTTACTGAAGAGTCAGTGCGAGTCAGTGAAGAGTTAGTCACACTTCCGGTGGCGTACCGGAAGTAATCACGTATACACACGTCTTACGACGGATTGGACTCTTGTATCTTTCTACTGTAAATATTACTAATCACTTCTGTACATACTAACCGTCTTTCCGCGGAATACAACTTATATTCTGAATCTGTTGTTGAGTTATTCATTTATACTTGGCGACATAACAGTGGCGACGAAGATGTTGGAAGAAAAAATCGTCCCACGACATTAACAGTGGCGACGAAGATGTTGGAAGGAAAAATCGTCACACGACATTAACAGTGGCGACGAAGATGTTGGAAGGAAAAATCGTCCCACGACATTAACAGTGGCGACGAAGATACCTTAAATTACTTCGAATTTACGCCGAGGTGAAAACCAAAATTCGTCACACAGCATAATAGTGGCAACAAAGTTACTTCGAATTGCTTCGAATTTACGCAGAAGTGGAAACAAAATTCGTCCCAAACATAACGGTGGTGACGAAGAGATCTCAAAGAAGAAGAAACCAAAACGCGTCCCACAATACAATAGCGGACGAAGAATTTTAAATTTACACAAAGATTTCAATTGGACGTAGAAAAAAGTTTCGCAGGTCATACGCAAAAGTACTTCTGGAAAATATACGCACTACACCATTAACTGCGTTGACGAGAATTATTACACGGCAAAGAAAGCGTAAGTTATATCTTTCTATTTTTGTCTGGGGTGAAATTTTTTTCTGTTGAGGAGGTTGAAATTTCGGTCTTTTCCCCTCGGTATAAAGAAATTGTAATAATGGAACAATTTCAAGCGTCCATGTTAGAACTGTTGAAATGTCAAATGCAACAGCAATTACAGATACAAGAAAGAATGGAGGAAAAATTCCAAAAACAGCAATTGGAACTACAGGAAAAACAACAAAAATGGCAAGAAGAACTCGTAGGGTTAATTCTAGAGAAGAATAAAAACTCAGATGAGAGTACTTTATCCCAGAACACCATCTGGTCGACTATTGAAACTTTCAATTATAATCCAGACGAAGACAAAACTTTTGAAAGGTATTACCATAGATACCAGGACTTTTTTGAAATCGACTGTAAGTCACGGTCTTCAGAGAAAAAAATCAGGTTACTCCTCAGGAAATTAGGCACGCATGAACATAACAAATTCACGGACTTTATCCTTCCGAAAAAAAAACATCTAGAAAAAGGGATCTAGAATTCAATGAGGCTGTAAAACTATTAAAATAATTATTTAGCCCTAGGTTATCCTTGTTCCATAAAAGGTGGAGATGCCTAAATCTGCAAAAGAACGAGGCTGAAGATTACACCATGTTCGCCTCGGTAGTTAACAAAAACTGCGACGATTTCAGACTTGCAGAACTAATGCAAACAATTTTAAATGTTTAATTTTCGTCCAAGGTCTGGTGTCAGGGAAAGACAGCGAGATGAGGAGAAAAATTTTGACAAAGTTGGAGAACGAACAAGACATATCTCTGCAAAATCTGGCGGATTATTGCCAGAAATGTATAAGTATTAAAGAAGACGCAAAAAAAAAAAAATACAGGAATCCGCTGTAGCCAATGTAAAAAAGATAAATCGCAAGTCACACTTTCGGTCTCCGTCTCCAAGACGAAGAAATCATTCGCCCTTGGGGGAAAAAAAAGATTTTTTGAAAAAAGACCACCCCCAAGCTTGCTATGCTTGTGGAGAATGGCACTGGCGCATTGACTGTCCGTTCAAATTTTAAAAATGCAGACACTGTAATAAGCTAGGTCACAAAATGTCTAAGTGTAGATTTAGACGTAAATCGCAGGTAAAATTAACCACATCATATGAGCAAAACCACGGCGTTAGAAAATATTTAGAAGTGAAAATATTTAAAAAACCGGTGAGAATGCAACTGGATAGTGGATCGGATATAAGTATCATAAATATGAAAACCTGGTACAAGTTAAATAAACCAAGGTTGATGAAGACTAGTAAAGTGGCTAAAACGATGACTGGAAAGAGGATCAAATTTGAAGGTGAGCTAATTCTCAACGTAAATTTTCACAACCAAACAAAAAGACTGAAAACGTTCGTTATGAAAGGAACGAATAATCTGTTTGGCACTGACTGGATGAGTGAATTTAATTTGTGGGATCTTCCCATAAATTCTTATTGTAAAAATATAAGAGAAGACTCGCCTGACGTGACAACAATACTAAAGGAGGAGATAAAAAAAAGATTTCCCGGAAGTATTCTCTGAAGGTTTGGGCAGATGTACCAAAACGTCGGCGATAATCAAATTAAAAGAAAACGTGACTCCGGTATTCAAAAAGAAGAGAAACGCGCCTTATGCGGCTATTGATAAAATTGACGCTGCGCTTGAAAGACTAGAAAAAAATAGGCGTACTAACAAAAGTCGACTATGGCGATTGGGCCGCGCCTGCTGTTTACGTAAAAAAGAAGACGGGAGAGATTAGAATATGTGCTGATTTTTCTACCGGACTAAACAACGCCATTGAGGATTATCACTACCCTCTACCAAGCCCGGAGGAGGTATTTTCTAAGCTGAATGGCGGGAAGGTTTTTTCAAAAATAGACCTTAGCGACACATATCTCCAAATTCCAGTGGAGAATGAAAGTTCAAAGCTATTGTGCATAAATACTCACAAGGGGCTTTACAAATACGAACGGTTAGCGTTCGGAATAAAAACAGCACCGGCGGTGTTCCAGCAGACAATAGACACCATGCTGGCAGGATTAGATTTCGCGATCGCATATCTTGATGACATCCTTATAAAAAGCGAAACTGTGTTTTTCAAGAACTATAAAAACAACTCTACGTCCTGGATGAAAGGCAAAATTAAAGGACGTATAGGGAACATGCTCTATGTGGTGCAAGGACCGAAATTTGAACATAGAAGGCATGTAAATCAATTAAGAAAAAAATTTTCGGAAGAGACAACTGTTGCGCCTGAAGAGATGGATGAAAATGTGGAGGATCTTTTTGATACTTTCGAGTTACAAATGCCTCAGGTACAAGAAGGTAGTACCAGAAAATCCACCCGCAAAAGGAAAATTAACACACCAGTTGTCGGTAAACCCGAAAAAGAAAAAATACGATTGAAGCAAAAGTCTTAGGAGTGGGGTGTTAGGGCGCCGCTCCTATTTGACTACAAATGGACTGTCCCCATTGCTATATATAGCAATGGTGGATTCTCTACAGGAGAGTCGTCCAGAGTCACTAGACTGACGACTCTACGATACTGTCAGCTCTCTGCCTTTGGGCGGGGGGCGCTCTCTGCTTCCGAGCAGAGAGCAATAACCCAGTCGTGGTTCCGCCGAAGGGTAGAACCACGACTGGGGAAAAATAGACAGATATTTTTTGGCCCGGCTATATGGCCGGGAATACCCACTATAAAATGACCATGTGTCACATCCAGCCTACGTGGGAAGGCTAGTAAATACAGTCGTCCAGAGTCACTGGACGACTCGACGACACTGTCAGCCCTCTGCCTTCGTGCGGGGGGCGCTCTCTGCTTCCGAGCAGAGAGCAGTAACCCAGTCGTGGTTCCGCCGAAGGGTAGAACCACGACTGGGTAAAAATAGACAGACATTTTTGGGCCCGGCTATATGGCCGGGAATACCCACTATAAAATGACCATGTGTCACATCCAGCCTTGCGTGGGAAGGCTAGTAAATACAGTCGTACAGACTCACTGACGTGTGTTTTTGTCAATTTCAGACTTCTCCGACCTTGTTTTTGGCGAGGTTTGAACTTTTTGTGGCATAACCTTTTTTTTTTATTCTCTTATTTGGACACTTACCTTTTTTGTTACAAGAAAAGACCTTTATTTTGCAGAGTTAAGTTGAATTTTATTTTTTGTTTTTCTTATTTTTTTTGTTCTATACGTATTTTTTCTTTTATTTTTAGTTTCGTATTTTCTTTTCTGTTTCGGCCGCCATATTTGTTTGCGTTTGGCCGTTTCATTAATTTTGTTTTATTTTTTTTTTTCAGTACCTGTTTGGCCTTAAGTGCCACATTTAATTTTGTTTGAGGAATTTTTTTTATCTATTGTCCTTATTTGACTTTTATTTAATTGTTATTTTCATTCTTTTGACCAAGAAGACTCATCTGTTTTTTCTTCTCTCGTTAATTTGTCTCTTTTAGCCCCTCCACAAATATCTTTATTTCTCGTAAATAGTAGTTTAGGCGACTAATTGTTTGTTTATTTATTCCTTAAAATCTTTGTTTTTATTGTATTTTTAAGTACTTTAGTTCAGTTGTATCAGTTTATTTACAATTCTTTTATTTTAATTATCCTCTGTCGAGGATATTTGTTTTTTGTTATTGTATTTTTTTTTTTTTTTGCACCGTCAAACGCCCAAGTTATTTTCGGGCGAATTTTTCTTTATTATTCGCTAACCTTTCTTATTGCGAATTTTTTTTTTCATTACATTTTCTCCTTGTGTGATTGACATAATTTTGTAACTATTTCTCTGATTTTTGCTATTGTTGTTTAAATCGCTTTATTTTTCTTTCCCCTTCCCACCCCAGCCTTTTAGTTAATTTGGCCCAGAGAAAAATAATTTAAACTGGTGTCGAGGAAATATTAATATGCCCGACAAAGCTCGGTCCGTGAAGAAGGACTTATTTGGTTCTTCGAAAAAAGATCCTCCAGACAAAGAATGGTCGCAGAAAGAGGATGACTATAGTTTTCCAGCTTTACCTGTGGATACTAGTAGAAACAAAAGTCAGAGAAATGTTGAAGAAGCAAAGAACAAAGAACCTGTAACTGACAAAAATATGACTGCCGGGGATTCGCCTTCTTGCTGGAAGCCCCCCTCCAGCTGTATAATAAACATCGCGGAGTTTCTGGAGAGGGCGAAAAGTTTCGACCATCTTTTAAAAGATGACGGACTTTTAGAAAACCCCCAGGAATTACGAATGTTTGAAAAGAGAATGGTGTCGGTCTTCGTGGTGGACAAGCATGCGCGTAAAATTTGTCGCTCCACGAAAGACACAGTGATCCGATCACTGGTGTCCCTAGGGGTCAAGCCGCAAAGGGTCATAAAAGGACCTGGCTTTTTCATGTGGGACGTACTGCTGCCCACACCTGAAGATTGTATGGAGATTGTAAGTAAAGAACTAATTACAAAAGACCTCATAATTACAACAGAATATGAAGGCCGAAGGAGGACCAAGTGGCAGTATATGAGGTACCTCCTCAGGTTGCTGGTGAACATCTTGCGTCATATTTTAAAAAATATGGCCAAATATTGGCGGCCTCTTCCGACAACCTGAACGGGGGATGGACTTTTGACATAATGATCGATCGTGAGGCCTTCGTGTCCATCCCCAACTGCTTGGATTATTGCGGCCGGAGAATGCCGGTCATAGTGACCGGGCGAAAACCAACTTGCTGGAAGTGTGGGCAGACTGGTCAACTGTCCTCTTCCTACCCAGAGAAGAAGGCCTCTGGTGATCCGGCCGCTGTCGACCAAAATACCCCTAAGCCTGACAATCGTAGTTCCGCGACGCCTGTAATGGGCCTAGTAGCGGCACGGCCTGGTGCCTCACAAACACCGGGTGGGTCTCGGCCCCCATCCTCCCAAATTCCGAAGCCTGCCGCAAGTGTGGTTAAGGACAAGGATGAGGGAGTATGGCATGTCGTTGCTAGAGGCAAAGGGAAGAGCCGAGCAGTGGTGCCTCAGTTCCCTGAAACTCCTAGGGATGACACCAACAGTCCCACACCCTTTGTCAGCTCTAAAGGCGACGTCCCGGCGGTCCATCAGGACATCCCATTGAGTGAAGTACAGAAACAGGCAGAGCCCAATTGGGAAAAGATTCTCCAGTTACGGAAACTGAAAAAAGATTTGAATACAAAAAAATCTTCAAAGCTACCAACATCCCACTCTTCCGTTTCGGCCCCGTCTTCCCCCTCCCGGAAAAAACCCATGGCCCCTCCTGTCATGACAAAATCACTAACCGCTACTCCGTCAAAGATGACCATTTTAAAAAAACAATCTCCAGTCCCTTCTTGCGTCATTTCTCCAATCCCTTCTACTCCTGCATCTCCTGATGCCTCGCTTACTCCCACTCCAACACCTACACCTTCTCACTCCCCTCACAAAAGTAAGAGGCAGAGAAGCCCTGAAGCAGCATCTGGGGAGGTAAAAAGGTTAAAAATAAAACCTCCATATAATTTAGGTGAAAACGTTTGCCGGGTTTCTGATGAAACTGGTCAAAAAGCTGTAAGCCACTCAAAACGGCTAAAGACTTTGCTAAAATTTAAAAAATAGATGACAAAGATGTGGAAGATCCAAAGAACTTTCCGAATGCGAAGAGAATTTTAACGGTGGTACGATTCGGAGCCGGAACTCGTCAAATTTGGAGTATGCTTTCTTTCTATCATGATAAAGACGAAGCAAATTTACAACAGTTTTGTTCTGGGAGGACCCCTATTTATGTTCACCCCTCCCTGTACAGAGCTTTAAAATTAACGTTTCCCCTGGACATTGGCGGCCTGTCCTATGATGGTAAAGTAAAATGGGTCTAGGCTCAATGGGACGGGTTGTCGGGGTCCTGTCACCTGAGATATTTGGTGCAGTGCCTCAACCCTAATCGGACTGATAATGGCTCTCTGGTTAGCTAGTATAAATGCCCGGGGCCTGAGATCAGAGTCACGCAGAGCG
Source organism: Ascarosepion bandense (assembly GCA_037127315.1). Taxonomy (NCBI): domain Eukaryota; kingdom Metazoa; phylum Mollusca; class Cephalopoda; order Sepiida; family Sepiidae; genus Ascarosepion; species Ascarosepion bandense. Next base: position 6,410,810 of record JBBBDQ010000809.1, read on the forward strand.
TGTCTCAGCCGTGATCTTCAGCGCCTCGGTGTGAATGTATGTTGTATACAGGAGACCCGGTTTTCAACTCGCGATCATGAGGATATACTGTCTAGGTGGTTCGCCCTCTATTCAGCATGTTTTGATGGACGCTCGAGAGGTGTTTCCTGGCTAGTGAGCAAGTCCTTGAATGCGGTGTGTGCTCTTGTCTTCGCAGATCCGGCAGGCAGACTTTGTGTGCTGGATGTTACTATAAAGGTTAAGTCTCTTCGTCTCATTGGGGTTTATGCGCCCAATGTCCATGCGGAGCGTCCTGCTTTGTTTCGGCAGATCGAGCCGTTTTTGACGACATCTCGTCGGGTAGTTTTAGCGGGCGATTGGAATGCCGTCCTTGACCCCGATATAGATCGCATAGGGGAAAGATCGGGTACTAACAATCCGGATGTAAAACCATTTCGGGACTTTATCGACAAGTTCGATCTTGTCGATAAGTACCGAAATGAACACCCCCGGGATATAGTATGGACTTGGGACTAATAGGGGCAGCTCGGCTACGGTGATGCGTGCTAGCTTCATCGACCGAGTCTTAGTTAGGAGAGTCGATGTAGGGCTCTTAGGTTGTCCAAGTTTTCATTCGACAGTTTACTTGGATCATAGGCTCGTCCGGGTTCGTGTAAACTTAGATAAGCCTAGGTGTAAATTGGCTGGTTACTGGAAATTGAACTGTTCATTGTTTGAAGAGCAAGATTTCCAGGACCAGTTGAAACTAACGATAAAGCGGGAATTGACGGGGGCTGTGGTTGGGAATAAGTGGTGGGGATCCTTAAAATCCAACATTAGGTCGTTTGCTGCTGAATATAGCCGTCGACTCAATCTAGAAAGATTAGCAGCACAAACGGCAGTAGAAGCCAAAGTTGATCGGGCTATCAAATCCCGTGTTAGTGGGGACGTAGCCTTAGCTAGGGCGGAGCAGGCCTCCTTGCTTATCAAGAAGGACCAAGCTCTGGTAGTTAGGGCTAGGTTAAAGAGAATGTCTCCTGAGGCAACGAACATGGCCGCAGAATTGCGTGCAGAGGAATTGAGAAATGCTAGCAAAATGCATATCGCAAGCGTCACATTGCCGGATGGGAGAACCGTGACTACAAACGCGGGCATAGTTGAGGCTTTTCGTGACTATTTTCAGGATCTGTTCACCAGGGAGCTCGATCTGAGCACTGCTCAGTTCGATGCCTATTTGGCCGACTTCCCCCCCTCGAGGCGGCTGAAGCGGCTGGGTGAGAGGGTCCCGTTACAGAGGCTGAGATTTGGGAGGCGCTCAAGCTGGTTGGCCAGGACAAGTCTCCGGGATTGGATGGTCTTCCTTACGAACTGTACTTGAGGCAGTCGCCCGTTCTTGTTCCCTTGCTGGCACTGATTTTCAACAACTGGATGAGGCAGGGGTCTATACCCCAACGCTTCACCAGGGGTGTGATCAAGTTGCTGCGCAAAAGCAAGGACGGTGGGGATTCGGTAGATAACTTCAGGCCTTTGACGATGTTAAATACAGAGTTGAAGATTTTAGCCAAGATCTTAGCCAGCCGTTTGCAGGCTGTCCTCTCTAGCCTGATTGGCCCCGAGCAGTTATGTGCTGTGAAGGGTAGGACTATTCAGGACAACCTTCATTTGGTACGCTTGATCATTGAGAAAGTCGACACGGAAGCCGCGCTGATCAATTTAGATCAGTCCAAGGCGTTCGATAGGGTTGACCATCGTTTTCTGGAGTCTGTCCTTTCCGCTGCCGGTTTCGGGCCGAATTTTCGCTCCTGGATCCGACTTCTGTAAGCGTCCCCCGGTACGCTGGTGGAAGTGAATGGAGTACAATCGGAACCTTTTCTATTGACTCGCTCTATTCGTCAAGGTTGTCCGCTCTCGCCTTTGCTCTACGTTCTTGCGTTGGAGCCTTTCCTTCGCAAGTTAAAGGCGAATCCGGTCCTTCGCGGGATTGCATTACCTGGTGCTACCACCTCGGCCAGGTATTCTGCCTATGCTGACGACGTTTCGGCTCTTGTGTCGAGCAGAGCCGAGATTGACGAAGTCAGCAAGGAAATCAGAGGGTATGAGACGGTGACAGGGGCCAAGATCAACCGCGATAAGTCTGTTGGCTTGCGGTTGGGCGCGTGGAAGGGAGTTTCTCTTCCAGGGCCTTTCCACTGGACGGACGGGCCGGTCAAGATTCTCGGCGTCTGGTTCGGTCCTGATCTCCAGTTGGAAATGAATTGGTCGGAGGTACAAGAGAAAGGAGAGGCTGCAGTTCGTCTGTGGTCTCTGAGGAATCTTTCCTTAAAGGGGAGGGCGGAAGTATGTGTTTCACACATCTACCCGATTCTCCTTTACCGACTCTCTGTGCTTCCACTCCCGTATGCCATATTAATGACATTAGTCAGGGTCTTGTACTCCTTCCTCTGGGGAGAAGGCAAGGCTCCTAAGGTGTGTCGCGAGATCTGTAGCCTCCATCCTTCTGAGGGCGGTCTGGGAATGCCAAGCGTTGAGATTCGTCAACATACGCTTCGCATTGCCTTCCTAGACCGAATGTGTTTGCAAGTGGATGAGAATGGTGAATTCTGGAAGGAAGATGCCTGCAAAAGCTTTCCATCCCTAAGAAGTGTGCATTCGTGCGAGGAAGAGGCCGGCCGTTTACCTCGAGGCGAATGCTCCTTCTATCGTGAATGCCGGCGAGCACTCAGTTTTCTCTTACGGGCGACAGATGGCCTCTCTGGCGTCCAGGCGTTGTCCCTTCGGGCATTATATCGGGTGCTAGTGAGTGGGGCCGTTCGGGATGATCTGATTGACGAGCTCGGTTTGACGAAGCAGGAGGCGCGCTCCATATGGCCTTGGGCGCCCGGGTTGAAATGCCTCACAAACAACGAGGCATCCCTCACCTGGCTGGTGATACGAAAGGCTGTCTGGGTCGGCAAGAAGCTTAAAGCAGCGGGTTTGGTTGTTTCGCCAAACTGCGTTCGTTGCGGTGGGTCGGTGGTCGAGACTTTGTCTCACGCCTTCTTTCATTGCAGTGTCGTAGTACCGTTGTGTAAGTGGCTTGAAGACTTCATGGTTCGCATGCTGCATGGAAAGTTCTTTGTCCTGGAAGTCGCTTCTGTTTGTAGCAATGTGGTGCCGTCGTTGACTAGGGCTGAGCATTATGTGTTCGTATGCTTACTAGGTGTTATGAGAGTCGTGATTTGGACGACGCGACAGAAGGAATTCTATGGGGACGAGAAGTTTTCCTCTTCCCAACTGATTTTGTTTTTTAAGCATCAGCTTAAAGTCAAAATCAGGACGGAAAGGCGACGACTCCCTCCATCAGAATTTGGCAAAAGGTGGGTAAATCTTGCGCGAATCTGTCGAGTGAAAGGAGCTGATTTGGAGTGGCATTTTGATGACGGTTAGGCATCAGGATATTGGGGATCCTGGACTAAACATTTTCAACCCCTCCCGAAAGTAGGATAGTTTAGTTAATTTTTCTTTTTATGTTTTAATGATGGTTAAACTTAGCTAGGGTATGCATGGTCATCGGCCCCACTTTTTATTTTTTTTTTTTTTTGTGTCCTCTCTTTTTTGGTTTAATTCCCCAGCCCTTCCCTCCTTTTAGGTGATTAGAGATATCAGTTCCCGCTAGAATTTCGCCCAGCTAACTGATGTTTTTGTCACGGCTATAGATTGTGGGGGGTTTAATATTAACATCAATTTTGTTTAGTTTTTGTATATATTTTCATTCATTGTATAAAAATCATTGGGGTTAGCAATTTTAAGTGTTATTTCCCCCACCCCCCACAGACAAATTGTACATATGGGTTTAGTTAGACTTTCACAGAGTGTATTGAGGCATTATGGTGCTCGTAGTAAGAATGGTACGTAAGATTGTGATGTTTTGGTGCAAGGGATATTATACTGTCTGCTTGGGTCAGTGAGTGAGTCTAGCTAAGTTAATGTAAGACAGATGAAGACCAGCCTTCCCCATCCCCACTATTTTGGCCTTGTGCCGCATTTTTTGTAATTTTTTACAAAAATAAATAATGTCGTACAGAGTCGCTGGACGACTCTGCGACACTGTCAGCTCTCTGCCTTCGGGCGGGGGGCGCTCTCTGCTTCCGAGCAGAGAGCAGTAACCCAGTCGTGGTTCCGCCGAAGGGTAGAGACACGACTGGGCAAAAATAGACAGATATTTTTTGGCTGGGCCATATAACCCGGAAATCCCAGTCCAAACTGACCATGTGTCACATGTTGCCCTTACTGGGAGGGGCAACTCAATAATGAGTCGTACAGAGTCCCTAGACTGACGACTCTACGACACTGTCAGCCCTCTGCCTTCGGGTAGAGGGCGCTCTCTGCTTCCGAGCAGAGAGCAATAACCCAGTCGTGGTTCCGCTGAAGGGTAGAGGCACGTCTGGGCAAAAATAGACAGACATTTTTTGGCCGGACCATATAGCCCGGAAAGCCCAGATATAAACTGACCATGTGTCATATGTTGCCCTTACTGGGAGGGACGACTAAATAATGAGTCGTACAGAGACTGACGACTCTACGACACTGTCAGCTCTCTGCCTTCGGGTGGAGGGCGCTCTCTGCTTCCGAGCAGAGAGCAATAACCCAGTCGTGGTTCCGCCGAAGGGTAGAGGCACGACTGGGTAAAAATAGACAGACATTTTTTGGCCGGACCATATAGCCCGGAAAGCCCAGATATAAACTGACCATGTGTCATATGTTGCCCTTACTGGGAGGGACAGCTAAATAATGAGTCGTAGAGAGTCACTTGAGAGTCTCTAATGAGTTACTGAAGAGTCAGTGCGAGTCAGTGAAGAGTTAGTCACACTTCCGGTGGCGTACCGGAAGTAATCACGTATACACACGTCTTACGACGGATTGGACTCTTGTATCTTTCTATTGTAAATATTACTAATCACTTCTGTACATACTAACCGTCTTTCCGCGGAATACAACTTATATTCTGATTCTGTTGCTGAGTTATTCATTTATACTTGGCGACATAACAAAAAGAGCAAAAAAAAAAAATAAGGCAGAAATGAAGGTCAGTCTATGTGGATTAATGGTTATATTGTAATTCTTTGTACATCGAGAGAGGGAGAAAATAATAATAAAAAATTGAAAAAACTAAAACTAAAAATACAATCCAATTTTTACAAAGTCTACAAATTAATACGGCTGCTATGTTGTTGTTGTTACTAGTACAGTCTTCTTGCTTTCTCTGCCCATCAGCGATGGGCAAAGAGAGAGAGAGAGGGGGGGGGTTCCGCATCTTTCACTTAATGCGTTTTTCGTCGGCGCCATCAACTTCATTTATCTGCTTTAGCTCAATTGCCCATATTTTTCTGCCATATCGGCTCCACTTCGCTGACGTTACCCTTTCACCTGTCAGTGTTAATTACAATTGCATTTTTCCTGGGTGACCCTCTTCAAAAATCTAAAGTTAATTTTACCATTTGTCGATTGTTCCTCTCTTCCCTTCTCTGCTAATCTACTAGCACTCTCATTACGGACGCTGGGCAGTGTAGTTTTCTGTGTATATAGCATGTCTGCAATATGGCCAGCTACCGTAGCTGATTGCTTTATTGGCAATCAGCCAATAAATGTTATTAAATGTTATTAAATGCTGTCTTAAATGTTATTTAAGACAGCAAGTAACCCTAATATTTGTTTGGGATTCTTTGCAGAATGTAACAAACAATATTTGTCTTTTAGCACATAGGAAATTAGGAAAGACACCTATGACATCGTTAAACTTGCTCTGATGCTAACATTCAGATCGTTATACGGTTTGTCATCAGCAAGAAGGATTAGAAAAATCATTTTTTCGCTCTGCGCGGTTGTAAACAACCCATTTTACATTGCCTGTCATCATTCTTTACAAATATAATTATTTTGTGGTGGTTGAACTGAGAATCGCACTGAAGTACCATAACAACTGACATAGGTGTCTTTTTTCTGCTTCGATGAATTATATGCGCGTATGTGCACAGATAGATAGATACGCAGCTCATTCAACTGTGCAACCTTGTGTGACATTTATTTCGATTCTCACTTTAAAAGTATTATTAATTATTTTATTAAATTTTCTCAATAAAAAATAAAAATCATCATCATCATCACATGACCCGGTGCAGTTGATGGTTTGTTGTTAATCTGAGCACCTGATCAGCTCCCTCTACATGTATTTGTTGCATGACTCAATATCTGAGTCTGTGAATGATCTTCACAGTTTACTCGGTGCTTTTCTCCTCTGTCTGCCTTTTCTTCTTTTGTCTAGCAATGGAAATATCGTTTGTTGTCTTTCATGAATTGTAGATACCATTTCAACCTTATCTTCTTGATGGTGGTTTTGAAAGGTTCCAGCGACTTGTCTGATGGTGTCTCGCACGAAATCATTTATGATACCTAGGATAGTTCCATATCATGTCCTTTCAAATGCTTTGATTATTTACTGTAATTATGCTGTTAATATCCAAGGTGTAAACATATTGAGTAGATCAATATATGCAACAATATGATCTTTGATTTCAGGTAGATGATCTTGTTTTAGATGATTTTTAGTCTTGTTACAGCTGTCATTATTTATGCTGCTCTTGAGAATATTTCTATTCTGGAGCCCTGTTCACAGATAATCGTACCAAGATATCTGAATTGTCTTACTGCTCTACGTTCCTGATGACTAGCTTTTATTTTACTTGAAAGTCTTTTTTTCATTTTTGGCATTAATCTCCAAATCATACTTGGATGATAATTAATTCAGGTTCTTCACCTGTCTGATGAACTGATGAACTCTTCTTTGTTAGCAAAATCTGATGTTGCGTAATCCGATGACAACTGCGCCCTTGTGTTCCTCATAGTATCACGCATATTCAGTGAAGATGTTAATTAGGACATGGAAAAAAGACAGCTTTGGCATACACTGACTGATATTTTAAACCACTTTCCTATAGGGTCATAGATCAGTGAAGTGCTGCTTGCATTATCATACAGCGACTGGATAGTATGGATCAAATTCTTACCTATAGGATTATATTTTTTTATTTTTGCCTACAATGCCACATGCCACACATACTGTCAACGGCGTATATAATCCAGACTTTTCTTTAGTAATGATTTCTTCTGTTTAGGACACCAATCTATTTAGGATGACTTTCAACATCACTTTACTTGTGTTACTAATGAGACTTATGGTCATGTAGTTTTGATATTGCTGGCTATGGCAATCTTTTAGAAGAGTGATACTCATTGACTGAGTTTATTTTGTTGGCCATTTGATGATCAGATCTTATCAGATGTTTGTTAGCATGTCTATCCCTAAGTCACTGCCATGTATGAAAATTTCATCTGGGATGTTGTTAATTTCAACTGTCTTGCCTTTTCTCTGTGATTTTATTGTTGCTTCCTCTTCTTCCCTTGTGAAACTGCTAGAATGTCATTTTATTCTCTGACATGGTAGTTTTACGGCCTTTAGAAATAGTCTGTCTATCTCTCCATGATGCATTAGTGTATTGTCGCACTAATCCATGTCAATGGCATAATTTCAACTGGGATGTTGCTATGCATTTTCAGTAATTTTATTGTAGCTTCCACTTTTCCACGTATGAGGAAGTTATCATAATTTAAGGATCCAAACTTTAGTCAGTAGCAAAAGTGGTACCTCAATAAATTCAGTGAAAAGATGGCAACGAGAAATCACTCCACTATTATTCCTAAAAATACTTATAATTCTTTTTTCTAATAAAAAATAAAAAATTGTTAATATTCAGAATTCTTTTAGATTAATTCTATCATCTTTTCATTTTATTTTATCACAACCCTTTCTTTTAAATGTGGATTGTTGAAGTTCAAGTATTTTTCAACTAACGTCTTCATATTTATCGTTTCTATGATAATTTTCACTAAGATAAAGAGGGCAGGACTGTTAATATATAAACGAATGGATATCATTGTCATAGCAGTTGAAAATATTCAAGATAGGTGGTTAGAAACTTTATCATTAAACAAAAAGGATGTCACCTTGTTATTTGCGTATCTTTATCGAACAAGAAGGTGGAACTCGTCTTCTTGTCTTGCTCACGACTACTGTTGTAAGCACGCTCTCAAGAGTTGGCTTGGGGTGTGGGCTTATCCAATCTGACAAACACGTTTCATCTCGTCGGGAGCTTATGGCCAACTAACTGAAAATAATTTTCTCCTCGTGGACTCGGAATTCCCGCCGATTTTCATCATACCATCTTGTCGACCACGCAGCGTTCGTTTATCACGATGGGTGTTTGTTACTATGCATCCACTAGCCCACATTCACTTTAAATAGCAAAAACTGCTTTCCTTCACTTAGCAACTATTCTGTTAACGCACGAGCGTTTCTAAGAAAGGTCTTTGTTCGTAAAATGCCTTATCTACGATTTTAGCCAGCTTGACTGACTAACGGATTGAGATAAAAGAAGAGAGAGAGAGAGAGAGAGAGAGAGAGAGAGAGAGAGAGAGAGAGAGAGAAATTCTTAACAATATATTCACGAGAAAGAATCTTTAAAATTCATTACCTTCAATGAATTTAGAAATGAACTCTGTATAGTCGTCTAAGAGTGTATATATTGTTCATCCTAGATCTTTTTTATATATTCCATATCCTCAAATGTTTGTGAGGCTGAAACAATCAACAATGGGTTATTTTTAACAGAAGAAGAAAGAGAATGTCCAGAAATCCTTAAAAAATGAAAATTTGAATTTTGTTTTTGTTGTGGATTCTGGATGAGGAACCGCCAAAATAATAAACAGCAAAAGCAGATATGGAGATAGAAAGGTAAGTTATATTGAACGTAATATACAAACTGGAACGCGTGTTAGTCAATTCAGGAATACTATTAGTAGAAAAAATATATACAAGTCTTGAAGTGAAATCGTTGGAATATAGTATGTCCGTGTAACTTATTCTAGCTGAGTGGAGCTCAGAGCAAGGCTGGTCTCTGGGTAACTTCGGTATCTGTCGGAAATCTTCGATAACTGTAACGGATCTCTACGATTGCTCTCCACTGTAAATTACAACTACAACTGAGATCCTGAGATGCTATTCTCTCTATGGCAGGATTATAGGTACACTCAGTCGAGTCCATTATTATATACAAAAAGGGGAGATCCCACAACACCCTCCTCCCTAGCTTCTTTTTTGAGAGGAGTTAATATTTTTTCCTTTTATCTTATATTATTCTCAACGGCTTCAAATATTTCTTCCATCGCGACGACGTTTAAGGGGGACGAGCTTCGCTCCTCACTTCTTTTCTGTATTTGGTTTGTGTGTCTCTTATAGGTAGATTTTCCTCCCTGTATTGTGTATATCGCATTTCCTAGTTCGTTTATTATTGTTCCAGGTTCCTAATGTGCCATATTATTTTTTAACATTTTGAAGTAAACTTTTTCACCTCGTTTGAATGCTTTTTTCGTAACTATGGGTGTAATAAATACTGGTTGAATATTCTTCTTTTGTTCGATTTTTGTTACGAATTTGTTACCTCGTCCTATACTGCTTGAGAATCCCTCTGGAATTTGTGTAATTCTTTTTTCAATTTCGTAATTTCTGTCAGCAAGCTCTTTATTTTTTTTATTTTTTATTTTTTTTTCAACAAAAGCTAATGGTTAAATCCCACACATTAAACTTCTGCATCTAGTCTGTTCCTACCAGGTTATGTGTGTTTTTCATGACGTATATTTTTAACTTTTTGGTTTTTCCTTGAAATTTCACATTCACGATTATTTCACCTTCGAAAATGGTCTGTTTTCCTGTTACCGATTTAGCAATTTTTGTGTGTGTAACATGGTCGGCCAAATCAGCTTCCGTCATGTCTGTAGATTGATTACTGTTAAGTCCGAACCTGAATCCAGTTGTAATTTGATCTTCTTGTTCAACACTTCAAGTTCTGCATATTTCTTCGTGTTTTCTTTGTTTACATATTTCACTCTGAAAGATCTTAACCTACTAGGCTGGTTTTTGTTTCTGCATACAGCTGCTTTGTGTCCCATCTTTCCACACTCTAGACAATTTTTGTATTTGAATTGACAATCTTTAGCAGCGAAATGTGAATTATGAGGCATTTAAAGATGTCTGGAGTTAGCTCAGCCAATTTAAAATCGTCACAATGTTTGTTGACGATGGTTGCGAATCTTGAATTGTCCTCGTTTTCGTCTTTCAGAAGATTAAGGCATTTTCACCTTTTGTGAAACAAAGAAATTTTTGGGCTAAATAGCTCAGTGAAGCCTGTCACTGCCTCCTCGGACGTTAAGTCGTTCGTCTTCTTTGGTAGAATATAATCTACAAATTTAGTGTATTCCTCCGTACCTAATTTCGTGAGCAAAAGCCTGAACTTTTCCTTTTCTGTCCGGTTCGGACAATCGATATTAAAAATATATTCATATCGCCTGTAATATTCTCCAAGATTTTTGTCTTCATCAATCCAGTACTTAAAGGTTTCTATCGCGTTCCACACAGCATCTTGCGAAAACTTCTCTTTTTCCGTGTTACTTTCTAGTGTGTAGCTTGTTACTTTTTGTAATAGTCAATAATTGTCTTTCTTCAATTGCCTTTTGCATTTCCATTTGTCTTTCTTCTAATTTATATTGTCTTTCTTCACTTCTTTTTATGATTTCTAGTCTTCCTTTCTGAAAGTCATCCATAGTTTGTTGCTTTGATTCCGTGAGGGATTTGGTTTTTTAACTATTGCTTTCTGGCAGAAAATTTTGTGGAAAATTTTTTTCTGTTGAAGGGGAAAAGATCTTGACTTTCAATTTCCTTTTTACAGTTTTTTACATGATCGATTCAGTGGAGCACAAATTCAATGATTATAGCGAGAGCCATCTTGAACACTAGGGTTTATATTCCAGTTCACAGCGAGGACAGTGTAGAATCAATGCAATTGAAAGCATTCGGGAATGCACAGGTATATGACCATGGATTTGGTCCCATATAAAAGAGTGGACAGCGCAATAACTTTGTATACTAAAAAGCAAACAAACTTATTAATACATTAACACTAAATCCCGTAGTTCAAAACACACACACACACACACACACACACACACACACACACACACACACACACACACACACACACACACACACACTCTTATATATATTTTAAGGTATTTTCTTTTCATTACAATTGTACACACATGCAATTACTTTTGTTAATACATGCATACAATTACCGTTTGTTTTAAATAAATTGTTTTGTGCTACTTTTTTTATTTTACAATGGGTTATATCTGCCGATATTTTTTGCGGGACAAATGTTCCAGAAACCCATAAATATTTACTATAAAACGCCCACACACTCATAGCAATAGTGTAAAATTTAACAACAGTGGTGACATATTATTAATCGAAACTAATAACATACACGTAATATAATAGTAACCGACCGATATGATATTTCTCCTAGATACAAAGCGCACATGACTATGAGCAGACTCAACTAGGCATCATTTAAGCACTTTTCAAAACCCTAAAGCAATTTCCTCAGCACAAAAAATGAGAAAATATTAGACCAACAGAGCCTTGCACAACAATTGTTTATCTATCATGCCACGTGGGTACAAAAAATTATTCTTACAACAAAATTGTGGTTAAAACCAACGCCTAAGCACATCTACACGACAGAGTAGTAATCACAAAGCAAGATGGAACACCGGATGGACAATTTTTAGTGATATTCAGCACGTCCGAAAAAGAAAACAATTGCTAATAATCAGTACGACCAAGACTACTCCATTTTAACTCCTTTGTCTCTGTCAGCAGCAAGCAGGACTTTCATCATCTCTATTGCCATTGCCTTAACAGTCCACTAATACTAACAGACAAAATGTAAACACGACTTAAGCGACCCCGTGGAAATTTTCGTCAAACACAGCACTGCAACAGTTGAACACAAGTTGACGCACCACGTGAAAACTTTTCGCCAAACGGATATATGACTTTTTTAGCAAGTTTGAAACACAGCTCATTTTTTTTAAGAATGGAAAAATAAATCTACACAGGCCACAAGATAAAATGTCACTCAAATGTAGAATAAATCAATTCCTTTTTCCCACTACACAACTACACTGCATTCTTCCACAGGTTTTAACGGAAACAAAGATAAGTCAACATACGCCAATTCACTGACGCTTCAGAGATTAGCAAGAACGACATCTGAAAGTATGATTTTCCGGTGACAACTGCCCTTCCAAGAAAAATCAACAATGATACCAGATATTGGAGTAGGCTTCACCTTGTTTGCTTGTGCCAAACATAACAGAGCCCACCACATTTGAAAGAGCAGAAGGATGGAAAAAGACAAAACTGTCTTATTTGTATAAATAAGTGTAAATTGATTTATTGAGAAGAGTGATATCAATTTCTGTTGTTTTGAAGTAACACACATGTTGGAAAGTCCTTTATAAAGTTTTTCTTGTGAATATGTTTTTTTAAAATTTCAGTCTGTTTTTTAAAGTCAAATGAAATTCTTCTTTTGTGAAGAAAAGGCAAAAAATGTGTCGCTGGCTTTCTTTTGTGAAAAAAGCACAAACCGAATGTCGCTAGTAAAAGTTCATATGGAGTGTGAAATGAAAGCGGATATTATTGTCTTTGTTTCTCTTTCTTTTTTGTTTATTGTCAGTAAATGATGGAAAAAAAAGAAATAAATAACGCAACGTGAAAGAGAAGGTGAGAGGGTAAGAAAATACAGGTCACCCGGACAAGGCGTCCGGTCAGACGACCTGGAGCTCTCCAACTAACTGCCACCGAAAACGTTAATAAATAACTAATTCAATCCCGTGTTGTGGTGCATTGGATATCGGCTCGGAACGAGAAATCGGGGGGCCGAGTTCGAATTCCAGCTGAATTCATTGCATTCACTTACGCGCAAATACCCTTGGGAAAGCTTCTTTCTAAGCATAAGATGCATCATCCAAAGACTGATGTAGACCGTCTATACATACCCCGTAAAGAAGGTGGAAGGGGTCTTATTCAGCTGGAATTGTCATACAAGACAACAACTATTGGCTTACTAACATACATAGAAACAACAAAGGATTGGATGATACAATTAGTAAGGCAACATGAAGAAAGAAAGAAAAAATATTCAATAATAAAAGAAGGCAGTAAATACAAACAAGATTTACAGTTAGTAGATTCTGTAGAAAAGCAAAACAGTAGCCAAAAACCAACTATTGCGGCAAAAAATATGAAAATGAAAGCCAAAGATAAAGCTCTTGAACAGATGAAACAGCGCTGGCAAGACAAACCTCTGCATGGCCAATATCCAGTACGTGCCAATAAATCCAATGTTGACAAAGTTAATACTCATCGATGGTTGCGTGCATCTGGATTAAAGTCTGAAACTGAAGGATTTATACTTGCAGCACAAGACCAAAGTCTTTTCACTAGAAACTTTCAGGCAAATATTATGCATAATAATATGGATCCAAAATGCAGGTTTTGTGATAAACACCAAGAAACAATAGACCACCTAATCTCAGGCTGTTTTGTGCTTGCCCCAAACGAATATAAAAATCGCCACGATAGAGTTTGGCAATATTTACATTGGGCAATGTGCAAACATTATGGAAAAGCTGTAAACAAACACTGGTATGAACATCATCCAGCACCGGTTACAGAAATAGAAGATGTAACCATTCTATGGGATTACACCATCTACACAGACAGAAAAATTGAAGCAAACAGGCCGGACATTATTGTTAAAAACCAGAAGGAGAAAACTTGTCTATTAATTGATATGGCTTGTCCAGCGGATTGTAACATAGCAATCAAGGAATTTGAAAAACTGTCAAAATATAAAGACCTGGAAATTGAAATAGAAAAAATGTGGAAATTGAAAACAAGAGTTGTGCCAGTGATAGTAGGTGCACTTGGAATGATAAAAAATGGAACAAAACAACACATTGAAAGAATCCCTGGAAACCCCAGCTTAAGAGATATACAAAAAATTGTCTTATTAAGTACAGCCCACACACTAAGGAAAACGTTATCTATGTAATGCTGGGGATGATAGGGAAGATAGAAAAACATGAAATGGAGTCCTAACAACACGCCACTACCTGCCTTAGGTCTCCACGCAGACTTGGTTGGTAGTGAGACCAAAGCAGAAATCGAAATATGATGAAAAATGACATAATAATAATAATAATAATTTTTTTTCAAACCGATGCAAAGAGATTTTACAGGGAAATAGGTAAAAAAAGAATTGAAGTGACAGTTTCCCCCCCCCCCCCACAGAATGGAAGAAGTTACACAGTTCTGGGAAAATATATGGGCTTGCCATAAAGAACATAGCAAGGAAGTAGATTGGATTGCACAAGAGATAAAACGAATAAAAAAATAAACCAGAACAGACATGGGCTGCAATTACAGAAGAGGATGTTAAATTTGCACTAAAAAAGCACACAACTGGAAATTCCCAGGTATAGATAAAATTCCTAACTTTTGGCTATATTATTTAAATACAGCACATAAAAAATTAGCCAAAGAACTTCAAGAAATGGTTGACGATCCCACTAAAATTCCTGCATGGATGACCAAAGGAATTACATTTCTTCTACCCAAGAATGGTGATACAAACAACCCGAAAAACTACAGACCAATTACATGTCTTCCGACAACATATAAACTATTAACATCTATTTTAACAAAACAGACATATTTATTCTTAAAAAGAAATGACATGATACCGCTTGAACAGAAAGGGTGCAAACGTGGCTGTTATTGATGTAAAGACCAATTGCTTATTAACAAAATTATCCTAGAAAACTGCTACAGTACAAAGAAAAAACCTTAGTACTGCCTGGATAGATTATCGTAAGGCATTCGATAGTGTGCCACATTCCTGGATTTTAAAGACTTTAAATATATACAAGATATCACCCGTCATCATCAATTTCATCAAACAGTGCATGTCTATATGGAAAACAACCCTTTACCTCAATCATATAAGTGGAACCTATAAGTCTGATGAAATAAACATCAAAAGAGGTATATTTCAAGGTGATTCTTTGTCTCCATTACTATTCTGCATATCATTAATAGCACTAACCAGTCAACTTAATAAGACAGAATGTGGTTATAAAATAGGCCAAAAGAAAATAAGCCATCTATTTTACATGGATGACTTAAAGTTGTATGTTAAGAATGATAATGAACGGGAAGGTCTTCTGCAAACTGTAAAATGCTTCAGCGAAGACATTGGAATGAAATTCAATTTGAATAAATGTGCTAAAGCTACAGTTTTACGTGGATCAATACAAGAAACATCGTCAATTAGCTTAGACTCTGCTGTAACAATAAAAGAATTGAAACCAGAAGAAGATTATAAATACCTAGGTGTAAATGAGAGTGAAAACATTCACCATAAAAAAATGAAAGACATAGTGCGTAAAGAGTACTATAGAAGGCTACGAATGATATTAAAAACTGAATTGAATTCTCAGAACAGAATTATGGCCATTAATAGCCTTGCAATCCCAGTTGTCCAATATAGCTTCAACATCTTAAACTGGACTCTAAACGACATAAAGCGAATGGATTCTAAAACAAGAAAGCTTCTTTCTAAGTATAAGATGCATCATCCACAGGCTGATGTAGACCGTCTATACATACCCCGTAAAGTAGGTGGAAGAGGTCTTATTCAGCTGGAATTGTCATAGGCAACAACTATTGGCTTACTAACATACATAGAAACAACAAACGATTGCATGATACAATTAGTAAGGCTACATGAAGAAAGAAAGAAAAATATTCAATAATAAAAGAAGGCAGTAAATACAAACAAGATTTACAGTTAGTAGATTCTGTAGAAAAGCAAAACAGAAGCCAAGAACCAACTATTGCGGCAAAAAATATAAAAATGAAAGCCAAAGATAAAGCTCTTGAACAGATGAAACAGCGCTGGCAAGACAAACCTCTGCATGGCCAATATCCAGAACGTGCCAATAAATCTAATGTTGACAAAGTTAATACTCATCGATGGTTACGTGCATCTGGATTAAAGTCTGAAACTGAAGGCTTTATTCTTGCAGCACAAGACCAAAGTATTTTCACTAGAAACTTTCAGGCAAATATTATACATAATAATATGGATCCAAAATGCAGGTTTTGTGATAAACACCAAGAAACAATAGACCACCTAATCTCAGGCTGTTCTGTGCTTGCCCCAAATGAATATAAAAATCGCCACGATAGAGTTGGGCAATATTTACATTGGACAATGTGCAAACATTATGGAAAAGCTGTAAACAAACACTGGTATGAACATCACCCAGCACCGGTTACAGAAATAGAAGATGTAACCATTATATGGGATTACACCATCTACACAGACAGATATACAAAAAATTGTCTTATTAAGTACAGCCCACACACTAAGGAAAACTTTATCTATGTAACGCTAGGGATGATAGGGAAGATAGAAAAAATTGAAATGGGGCCATAACAACACGCCACGACCTGCCTTAGGTCTCCCCGCAGACTTGGTTGGTCGTGAGACCAAAGCAGAAATCGAAATATGATGAAAAATGACACAATAATAATAATAATCTGATAAGTCATGACTATTAGGTGCAATTGAAACGCTGCAAAAACCACTTGACTTGAGATTAGAAGAGTTAAACATTCGAAGAAATCTTTTTTATACAATCTCCAATTATAACCACGATACATCTGTTGGAATTATATAATGACATTTAACGATAACAATGCCTTTTCGTTCTTTTTTATTTTTAAATACCTGCTATTTTATTTAAAGCAAATACTTGTAATTTGTAAGCATTTCAACTGTAGAAATTCGAGTCTAAAAGAAGCAAAAACATGTTTATTTGTAACAATCCATTGCGTCCTCTTGTATAGAAAGAAATTACGAAGCGTGACATACTGACCTGAAAAGTTAAGCATTTGCATTTTAATAACAAAAGAATACCATTTTATTTACTAAAACAATTTTGTCTGCGACATCGTTAAAGAAGATATGTACCTACTTTGAGTTTTGATAAATAAAACATTTAAAAACTGATTTGAAAATGACACGTTTTGAGAACTAGTTTGTTAAACATCGATACATTCATGCGAATCTATCTATCTATCTATCTATCTATCTATCTATCTATCTATCTATCTATCTATCTATCTATCTATCTATACAGTATCAGATTTTATTATGTAAGCTATTCTTTTCACAATAAATTTTGTATTAATCAGTTGAGGTCGATAAAATTCTAAGGATATATTCATACAAGTGTAGAAAAGCTAATTGGCTATGAAAGAGTAATGCTTGAACTGTGAACACTTGCATGCGTTTATTTCAAATTTCATAAAAATAACTGAAATATTCCTTGCCAGAACAGAATTTTGAATCGTAGTGTTATCAATTACCTGTAGAAAGATGGTTTTCACTCTCAAGGGAATTCATGCTAACGTATTTGTTACTTTTGAAATCAACGTTCCAGTTTTTGTCAGCAGCGCAAAGGTTGACAGCTAAATTTAAGAGGTGGGGAGGAAGAAGTTTGAAAATGGCCTAAAGTCTGGACGTCCTGCAACTGCCACTACCGACGTATGCATTAATTGTATTCACCACATAGTGTGATAGACGACAATCGATTGATTATTAATCAAATAGCCAATGCGCGAGAAAGTTGAAAATATTATGCACAATGCATTTAGCATGACGGATGTTTCTGCTCGGTGGTGCCGCGTCTTGTGATACCTGATCAAAAGCGCACCAGGCTTATCACATCACGGCAAAAATCTGACATTTTTAAGGCAGATTCAGATGGCATCCTTGAACATTTCCTGATCCAGCATATGTGTTGACTTTATCTATTTGAACTATAGACAGAGACAATCCATGCAGTAGAAACGACCCACCTCACCTGCTCCGAAGAAGAACAAGGTCATTTCATCTGCAGAGAAGGTGACACCCTCAGTTTCTGGGATGTAAAATCCATTGTTTATTGACTATCTTCAAAAGAGCCATACCATCAATGGAGAATACTATGCCAAATTTCTGAGGCAATCACAAAAGGTGATCAAGTCAATCGCCCAGGACAATGTTCCAGAATACATATCCTTAGTTTCAATAGCTGGTGTGCATGACTGTAACTTTTAACCCTTCCTATTCTCATATTTTGGTTAATGTTTTTTTCTAACAGCTTACGGTGTTGGGCGAAACTAGCTCCAGCACAAGGTTCAATTTACCTATCTTCTCAACTAAATTTAATGTAAGTAAACCATTCAGTATTTGAAAAATGTAGCATTTACTAAGTCCACATCCCATATTTTCATGAAAGATTCAGGGCAGGTAGCATCACTGATTTTAGCTTCTCCAAATATAGTCTTGTCATTTTAATTTTTCTCAAATATTTTTGATAGATGTAAATTAACTTTTGTTTGTTTGCATGATTCCTGATGTTTTTAATTTCATCTTTATTTATTTATCTATGGTCTACTTTCAATATTTTGGCAATTTGAAATGTTGTGTTTCTATCACTCAATAACTTTAGTATATTTTATTTTCCTTATGAGTTTATATCGTTCTTATAACCAATGATAATCTTCATGTATGTAAAACTGAAAAACATTCTCTTCTGTTATGTATATTCTATTTCGAATCTAATGAACAATCCTAAAGTTGCATAATAAAATCAAACATCATTAAATAGGTTACAGAAACTATGTCTAATAACACACATACATGTTAAAAATCATTTGATATATTTGTTAAATAATTATACCCTGTATATATTATTTATATAGGTTGGTTAATGTCAATTTTATTGCGAATATATCGACTTTCATAATAAATTCTGATATAGATAGATTATCTATCTATCTATCTATCTATCTATCTATCTATCTATCTATCTATCTATCTATCTATCTCAAAATGTTTCATTCGAATACATGAATATAAATTTGCAACTTTAGTACCTAACTCACTGATTAAAAAAAGAAAAAAAAATAGAAAGCCGTATATCAACGACTCTTTCATTAGAGAGAAACTTTGGATTTTCTATGCACGAAAAATGTATTGTCTGTCTTCATAATTTGTCAGTTATTGCTAGAAAGTTGACTGATATAAGTTTTACAATTTATTATGTTTTATTTTGTGTAACAAAAAAGCTCCTCACTCTTTTGCACACCAAATGTATATAATTACAATGTTGTAATTCATTTTAAAAATTATCGAGGTAGCGAAGATAATTAGTACCAAACTATCCGCTTATTCACCCTTTCTTCTCCATGCAGATTGCGTTTATTATAATGTTTTTAATCATTACCTATACAAGTAGATATTAATTTAAAAATGAAATCCATTCTTCTTGTTTTTCTTTGAGTGAAATGGTTTATAATTTTTTCCTTGATTCTTGAACGATTGTTGAGGAAATTTTTATCCATCGAAAGCACTGCAAGTACATTTAGTCATTCAGGATTCATAGTACTTTTTAGAAAAGTTTTTATTCTTCTCAGTGTTGAAAAGTAGCATTCTGGCTTTGATGTTGTCGTGGAAATTGTCAAGATAATTTTATCAGTTTCGTAATTTCACTAAGAACATCATCTAGATTATTTCTCTAAGTTAAACTTCAGCAGCTCAATTAATTTTCAGTATTCGTGCATATTGGATTTACATTAGAATACTTTTAGTTCAGTTTCAAGCTTTTATTTATCAATCATGGAATGTGCTTCACTTGTCAGTATTATCTCTTATTTAGTGAGTTAATTCTTAAAGCGAGGGAAGCTTTTCGTGTTGAACAATGTCGCAACTACTAAGTATTTAGCAAAATAATATCTGTCCATTATATCAAGACGTATGCAGTAACACACATTTTGGGGGTCTGTTATGAGTGTCTTTGAAGGAATCTCACAGTACTTCCAGTTGCTTATTTCTAAAATAGAAGTTTTGAAATCTATTATGTTATTCATTGACTTTAAGCGCACTGATTTCTAGAGATTGCGTTTGGTTGTAAATTACTTCAACATGAGGCATGATATGATCAAAAAGCTTTGACCAAATCTTGAAATTATAATCATTCAGATGTTGTTACATTCCTGTTGTTTCTGCAATAGTTTAATCTTCATTTGATTTTGACTGAATTTCAATATGGCAGTCTTTTAAAGATTGCAAATTTTCATGAACTCTGTTCATGAAAATTTGCAATCACATCACTCAATAAATCACTTACTCACTCAATAAATAATAATAAACACATCACTCAATAAATCCTGGGCCTAACTAATAAAACAACTTGTAGGAAAACTTCGACTTTATTCATCAACATAGTCTCCTTTTAGAGTCATACATTGATTCCAACACTTCTCTAACAATTCGATGCCTTTTTTGTAAAACGATTTGTCTTTAGCCTCAAAATACGCCTCAGTTTCCGATATCACTTCTTCATTGGAGCCAAATTTATTTCTCTGGAGCATTCTTTTGAGGTCTACAAACAGCCAGTAGACGCTCGGAGCCAGATCAGGAGAATAGGGTGAATGTGGAAGCAATTAAAAGTGCATTTCATATAATTTTACCATGGATGCGATCAACTTGTGACTCGGTGCGTTGTCTTGGTGAAAGATCACTTTTTTCTTTTTCATTTGTGGCCGTTTGTTGGCGATTTCTTCCTTTAAGCGTACCAATACTGCTATATGATATTCGCTATTGAAGGTTCTTCCTTTCTCAAGATAAACGATGAACAAAATATCTTGCACATCCCAAAATATGAAGGCCAAAATTTTGCCTGCTGATGTTTGCGCCTTTGGACGGCTTTCAAATGCTGCTGTACATTCAGCTGACTGCCGATTTGAATCCGGAGTGAGGTAGTGGATCCATGTTTCATCCATTATCAACCTCTTTGAACACAGCTTTCACATTGACAAATCCTCATGAAAAATGGTAAATATACTGCCTTCTGATATGCTAAACTCCTCTGCTATCTCACGCATCTTCAATTTACGATCGGCCAAAAGAAGTTTGTGGATATTTTTTTTGTAGGGGTGGTTTCCGGGACAATTGCCGATTTGGGGCGACCTGAGCGTTCAGCATCATTTGTGTCTGTACGATTGCGTTTAAGGTCAACGTACCACCTCTTAACTATTGTTTCCGACGGAGAAAGTCCAAATAACACTTATCAAGCCATTACTTTGCTTGAATATTTTTCCCATCAGAAAACAATGTTTTATCAGCACACAAAATTCAGATTTTTCTATTGTTTTGAAAATTTGCAACAGTAGCTTCCCTTAAACAACTGCAATTTGTAAACTAATAACCTGATTTGGCCCAAATTTTTTCACGTGCCATTTGAAGGTTAGTACTTCAGAAAAATCATTTTTTTTTTTATTAGTGGCGCCATGTATATGTCAGGCCCGGGACCTTTTGACTTTAAGCGCACTTATTTCTAAAGATTGCAAATTTTCATGAACTCTAAACACGTCTCACCTACTACAGGATGGATGTAGAAGCCTATATTCTTCTTGGGATACACGTTGAAAGGACAATAACAAATGGTTATGGATTTTTAGTCAACAGTGACGTTTTGGGCAATACAGAAAGTTTCGGCACTATATCAGACAGAGTTGTTTGGTTGGTAATCAGTATGCGAAGATGGCATAGTAAGAAATCATGTTAACAAATCTTTTGAAAAATGCAGAAGAAGAATTACAAAAAAAAAAATGACCATAACTATTCACCGAAAAGAAAGATACCATTTACGTCAGAAAAAGAAGACTCGGAATAGTAATCCTTTTTTTAATGTCATGTCTCCTTAGAAAGTAGTCGATGACAACTTTAAAAGATTCCGTTTCTTTATTATCTGCGAATTGACATGACATCTTGGAATGATAGTGGAACAGTTTTCCCTTAAATTTTCTTCACTGCTTTGCATTCTGAATTGTTCTTCTTTTAGACTGTCTGTCACCGTAGGTTAGAGAACCTAGGTTACCATGCTATTTAATTTATTGATGTGGGCGAGGTAAATAGATCTCATTTTCAAAGGCATTAGTGCAAAAATAAACTTAACAGACCGACCGGGAATTTAAACTTTTCCTCCTTGACCTCACTTTCCATGCTGATAACTGAAAAGCTATTTTATATATATATAAAAGGAGACAAGGATGACATTAGCAATTATTGGTCTATCACATTACTACGGAACACATACAAATTATTAACAAAAGTTTTACCTACTAAAGCACAGCCTACATGAAAACCAACCAAGCGAACAGGCAGCTTTTAGAAGTGGTTACTCAGCAATAAGGACACCTATAAACAATAGATCAACTTACAAAGAGAAAACAGTATAATGTAACAAACCACTTCAGTTTTTAGATTTTAGTTTCTGTGTACTTTTTATTTTTGACTCAGTAGTACAAGAAGCAGTATAAGAGCAGATTATTAATAAAAATTATATAAAAACACGTTGAGGCTATATAACAGTAGTGTACGACTACATGAGACCAGTGGCCAGTTAATGGCCTGTTATCCGAGTCTTCTTCACGGTTCTACACTTTTATTATTATATTAACGATCTGCCTAAGAAAACGATCAGATCCTTAGTGAATATATATATGCAGATGAGACCACAGTGTATGGGTTTACCTCCAAATATCTTGATGACCAGTACCTGGTTGATGACCTTACTCTCACAGCTCAAGGGAGCAAAAATTGACTGGTATCATTCAATACCTCCAAAACAAAATTGGCAACACTGCATCACCATCGCGCAGATCCTAAACTTACAGATCCAAACTGATGAGTGATTATACCCTCGAAGAGGATCTTCGCCTTGAACTTCTGATGGGGCTAAAGTTCATACCTGACCTCAAATATATTCGTACCATCACAAAATTTGCAGGCAGAATTGTTTGTTGCTTGTATCGTTCCAGAATATACATAACTTCTGCTGTTCTATTTTTACAACAAATAGATCAAACCATATCTGGGCTGGTGTTGCTCACTGTGCAACCTCAAGTTCAAAGGCGCCTACGGGGCCTTGTGGGTTACATTTCTTAGTTTCACCACAGCTAGAACTTGCCTTGCCATGTTTACGGGGCCAAATCATCCCTATTTCCTTCTTGTTCCTTTGATAATGAGTAAGTACTAACCACCCAGATTTCTCAGATTATTACATACTCCAGAGAGAATGCTTCCCTGTCAACTACGAACTTAGTCTAAGTCCAAGACCAACAGATAACTATCCCACATACTCTGGTAATATGCCCTTCATATTTCCTCCTCTCCCACTCCTGACAACAATCTCCTTTAGTAAACATTTATCTTAAGTAGCTCTTTAGCCGTGTATTTGGTGAACTAACAATAAAAAAATGTAGATAAATAAAAAATATCTTAAATAAATAAAACATCTTATCTATCTTTGCAATGTATAACAAATAGTATCTTGGAATTATCTACTGAGTGACCAATGTGGTGGCTTTATAACCCATTTAAGAATTTTATGTTTTTAATTATTAGTGTTGAGATGCAGTCTACCAAAGAGAATGAGAATTCTTTAACAACATTGTTTATATAAATTATATATATAAGTTAATTTTTTTGGTTTCGTTGGTGATCAAATAAAATCAACTTTAACAAAATTTAAAAAAATAATAAAGCAAAACGTTTGTTGTGAATAAAAAAATAATTAATTTAGTCTTTTACTACCAAAGTTATCCTTTTATAAACAAGCTGAGAAAGCATTAAAATATAATTTGCCAATTTAACGATATTTATAATTTCTTGTGTTTTGTGAGATTGTATATGCAATAATCAAAATCAATACTACGACTAATAAAATATTACCTTCAACGGTAATGAAAAATATGATTGTCAAATATATTCCGGCGTGGAAATGGCAGCGGAGTGTGACAAGGCAATAGCCGACAAAGATAGGATTGATAAAAATATCCGGACCTGAAAGGCAATAACCGACAAAGAT
Organism: Ascarosepion bandense; assembly: GCA_037127315.1. NCBI lineage: Eukaryota > Metazoa > Mollusca > Cephalopoda > Sepiida > Sepiidae > Ascarosepion > Ascarosepion bandense. The sequence goes on from JBBBDQ010000809.1 coordinate 6,434,774, forward strand.
ATGATTGATAAAAATATCCGGCCGTGTACGGTAGCGGCGGAGGAAGACATCAAAGAAGAAACACATAGGTGATAACCTATGAAGATATGACTGACATCAAAGGTAGAAAACACAGGTTAAACCCAGCTTGAAAAACGATAACCGGTGAAAATGATTGACAGATGTATCTGCCTGTAGATGACGTCAATTAAACGACAATCCGAAAAAAGCAAAATTGCGTAGGAAAAGTCTGAGGTTTCTGGCTGAAGGAGAAGAAGAGAAGTACACACACATACGCACGAAAACGCGCGTGCACACACACAGAGCGAGAGAGAACAGAGAACTCCCGCCCTGCTAACGATTCTCCGACAACACTTGGCGTACTCGGACGCGTGTCAGACGAGTGTCACTCATCCAGCACTCGGTCGCCGTCTGTCGGACGCCCAGCAGCCGTCTACGGAGCAAGCCTGGCACATTCGCATGCTATAGGCTAATTGTCTACGAGATCGGGGTACCACACGTTGGCGTGGCCGGACGCGCATCCGACGACAACACGCCGGCGTAATTGGAAGCGTGTCGCACGGGCAGCCGACGGGTACCGGTACGCCGTGGTCGGACGCTCAACAGCCGGGCTACGTGTAAATATTGTTGCTTGTGTGCTTAGTGCTTGCCAGCGAGGACGAGATATCTCGTCCTCGCTGTCTGTCTACCACTCGTTGGCGTAATCGGACGCGAGTCAGACGCGGTCTGCCAGTCGGCTCTGACCGAGATTAATAAATTTTGTAAAAAATCGGAAAAATAAAATTCGAAAATTGAATTAAAGTGTTTTATTATTGGTTTCGTAACGTTCGCCATCTACGCATAGCAATTTGTTATTGTTTAGTATGGAATTTAAGAAAAAAGCAAAAGTTGTTACACGAATTAGGTTCGTTCACGATTTCGGTGGGAATGTCCGTATGTGTCGGTTGGCGTCGCGTGGTCGGTAAGTTGACGCAAAACGGTGGTACGCTTCATGCTTTCACTACTGTGCGCGTCGTTTCTCCCTTTCTCTCTCTTTTTTCTTTTTTTTTTTTCTTCGCTTACCTGACATCGCAGTTGCTGTTAACTTTCGCTGACCGTTCGTCATTCGTCTCGTTCCCACTGCCCGCACGCCGCAGCGCACCGCCGTCTTTGTCGCTTTCGTCGTCTTCGTCGTCTTCGTCATCGTCGCCGCCTCCGCCGCCTTCGTTGTCCGTCGTGTTTTGTGCGCTCAGGCAAGGTGTCGTAGTTCGTTTGTTCGATCGATCTTCCGCCCTTGTCTGTTCCACTCTGCTCGTCGATATCGTGGTCGTGGTTGTCGTTCGTCGTTCGTCGTTGTCGTCGTTTTCAACCGAGTCGGCTTCCTTCGGAGGAGAACAAGCGTCCGCACACAGTTTCTCCTGGCGTTGCTCGCGACAATTTCAGGGAACAGTTGTTGGTCGACTCTCCTCCCGAACAAAAAATCCTCTTGGCTCCTTTCCTCGCCGCCTCTGTCGTGCTTCAGATCTCCCCTTTACCGGTCTACACGTTGAGGGCAATCGTTAATCGGCATGCAGAGGTGAGGACAGTGCTGCCAGCCGCCGGGGATCTTCTTCTTCTTCTTTGCTCGCCGTTCTGCTTAGCGAAGGAGGAGGAACCGGCAACCCACGTTACCGTCTTACGGTTGATGGCCCGAATTCGGATGCTCGCAAAATATACGTCCGTAAACGCAGTGGCCCGGTCTCTTGCATCAACAACCGCCGCCCAGAACTGCAATAGTCTCGTCGAGTTTGCGTGGTGCTTCGGTAACGCTTCGTCGGCGATACAGCAGCATCAGCCGCCTTCTCACGCTTATGTTGCAGCCGCCTAAGTTGTCTTCTGTAGCTTGCCCGCCGCCTCGCTCACGCACGCCGAAAGCCTCCGATCCTGTTGCAGTTAGTTGTTGTTTGTCGGAACCGTGCTGGTCGATATAGTGTCGTTTGCCGTCCGCAGATCCCGTCGTTAATGCACAGGCCGTCGGTCAGATCGGTTGACGGAGACAAATCGAGTTTTTGCACACTCGCGTTCCGTCGAAGCGCTCACTTCAGTGATCGATACTTGCACCGTCAAGTCCCCGTCTTGCGACTCGGTGTTTGAATCGGACTCGTTCGTTTACATTGCGATCTGGAATCGGGTGAGTTCGAATGTGTTGTCCGCTCGCGGTTCCGCCGCCTACTCCTTTCTTGCCGACCCGGTGACCGTCAACGTTTGCAGCTGATCTCCTCCTCAACGAAGATGATTGAACCACCGTCGTCGTTGGAGTGTCTGTCTCTCAGTCTGTCTCGGTGCCCCCTTCGCCGCTCCCTGACAAACGACTCCTGGTCCCCTTCGCCGCTCGTCTACCACCGGGCTTTGATCGGGCTATTCGCGTGTCGCCGCCTTGCAACCGCTGCAGCGGGTCGTTCGCGCGAAAAAGGATCGTTGCTTTAGGCTGCTGCTGCTACCGTTACGACAGCTGACGCTCTAGCTAGCCGACCGCCATAGTTTCGTATCTTCTTCGGGATTTGATTGCTTTCGTACCAGGGGCTGGGAGGAAAGGTTTTTATATCGCGATCGACAGCGCATCTCGTCTCTCCTTCGGCATCACCTTTGCGCCAACTCAGCTTTGAGTTCCGTTGCTCGCTTGCCTGTCACCGCGTACGACTGTCTCACGCGGCGTTACAAAAACTGATGTCGGACGGACCACTAGCCACGTACGTCTCCCGTTTCTGCTCGAGTGCTGGCACGACGTCGCCGCCGTCGATAGTCATTCACCGCGTCCTGTCCGTCTCACGCGGTGGATTTAGGTTGTCGGACGACTAGCCGCCTACTCTTTGTCGTCCGTCTTCCGTTGTTCGCTGGACTTAACGCATCGCCGCCGCCGCCACCGCGTCGTCCGTTGTTGCTAATGCGAAGGTCTGCCGCCGATAATGGACCCACCCGCCGGCGTTCTGTCCGTCTCACGCGGTGGAAAGGTGGTTGGCGAACGACCTGCCGCTTCGTGTCGTCCGTCTTCCTTGGTCTCTGCAGGCCGTAACGGTATACCGCCGCCGCCCAGCGTGTCCCGTTGCTCGCTCGTCCGCCGAACCGTTGATCGTGCCAAACCAGTTTCTACTCGAGTGCTGGCACGACGTCGCCGCAGTCGATAGTCGTCCACCGCGTCCTTGTCCGTCTCACGCGGTGGAAACTGGTTGTCGGACGACTAGCCGCCTATTCTTTGTCGTCCGTCTTCCATTGTTCGCTGGACTTAACGCGTCGCCGCCACCGCGTCGTCCGTTGTTGCTAATGCGAAGGTCTGCCGCCGATAATGGATCCCCGCCGGCGTTCTGTCCGTCACCCGCGGCGGAAGTTGGTTGGCGAACGACCTGCCGCTTCGTGTCGTCCGTCTTCCTTGGTCTTTGCAGGCCTTAACGGCATGACGCCGACGCCCAGCGTCTTCCGTTGCTCGCGTGCTAGCTCGTCCGCCGAACCGATAATCGTGCCAAAATCCCTCCCGCGTTCACTGTCCGTCTCACGCGGTGGGGGTGGAAGCTGGATGTCGAACAGCTAGTGGCATCGTGTCGTCCGTCTCACCAAGTTTCGCAGGCCGTCAACGGCTCGAAGCGTGGACGTCGTCGTCGCCGCCGCCGAAACTATATAACATACACGATTTGGTGCGCAGTGATTTGCTGTTTTTTTTTTCTTTTTTTTTTTTTTTAATAAAGAAACATAGGACGCTGGACGATCGTGCTAACAAACAACATCAAGGAAATGTAGAAGACTTTTCGTTTTACATTGTGTGTACTTTGCTCTTTTGTTTCTTGTAAAACAGTTGCTAATTAAAAAAAGGAAAAAAAACTAGGATAAAGCAGCATACATTTTCCAATTTCGTGCAGTGTCTGACCGTGGAGTTAGGAAATGTGGCTTGTTCAAACACATTAAGCAGAGTAGTTCGCCTGGCAGAGAGTGCATGCGTGGAAGTTGATGGGGGAAATGAAATTGAGCGGGGATTAAGTTGTGGCAAAGAGAAGAAATATTTTAGATCTCTTCTGGTTATTGAATGATGTTTTTTATTATTTTAAATATGATACAAGACCACGTAATGCACATTGACAAAGTCTTGAATAGTTTGCTTAAGCATAATCTCAAGTTGAAATCAGGTAAGTGTGAGTTTTTTTTACCTAGACTTCAAAATAAGTGAAGAGAGACTACAGCCAGATTTCCATATAGTCAAGGCTATAATATCAGTTTCGACTCCAACCAATGTTAGGTAAGTGAGAGCCTTCATTGGAATGACTTCATACTGTCATCGCTTTGTTAGAAATAACATAAAAATACGAAGAAAGCCGGGATAGATAAGTCACTTAGAAAAACTAAAGATGTAGAGCATTTGGTTAGTGATTTGGAGTATTATAAGATAAGAACCACCATAAGAAATAGAAACTGGCGGATATGCTGTAAAATAAGCGGATGGTGGCGGCTGGTGGTGGCTGGTGGCGGCGGAATACGACATCAAAGACAGAAACATAAGTGATAGTCGACAAAGATATAATCGACATCAAAAGCAGAAAATATAGGTGACAACCGGCTTGAAAGGGGATAGCCGGTGAAGATGATTGACAAATATATCAGACTGTGGAAGACGTCAGTTAAGCGACAACCCGTAAAAGCAAAAATGAGTAGAAATTTTGGGATATATAAGTCTGTGGGTTCTCCTTTCAGAAGAAGAGAAGAACACACTCACACACACAGAGAGGAACAGAGAACTCCCGCTGATTAACGATATCCCAGACAACTTCTGTGTGTGCGTGATCTCTGTCTCACTGGCTAGCCTCCTACTCCACACAACCGTCACCGACGAACAATAAAAATATAAGTTTATATGTACGAGCTTATCGTATATCGTTGTTTGCTGAGATCCAGAATTAGACAGTGTATAACATGGGTTTTTATGTTTCACGATGTGTTTAACGCCTGTACCGTAAAAGTCCAAATAAAAGTTAAAAGGAAAATTTTAGATACAAGTAAATGAAAATAGTCAACTGTGCTGGACCGCACAGAAAATTGCTTTTGTGCTCTATCATGAACAAGGCAAGATAACAAATACAAATACCGAAATTATAAACTCCTAATAAAATTACAATACTATCTTCAAATAATAGAAAACAAACTTTGGTAAAGTAATACAATAACATTATGGAATAAAATACTCTTTAGAAAAAAGTGCTCACATCTAATAGATGTAAAAACCTGAAATGTTTTTAGCTTATCCCTCACGGGGACAATTAATGTATTTTTTCAAATTTCAAGTTTTCTTGCTGCTTTCTTTCGGTTTCCTTTTCATTATCATTGGTGTGGTTGGTTTTTAATTTTTCTTTCTTCTTTTCGTTGTTGGCGGCTTTTGGGTTACAAGGTTATTCCTTTCGTTGTCGGTGGCGGCTGTGAGGTTTTGTTTTTTCTTTGTTCTTCTTTTTCGCCGTCCGTCGACGACGTAGTCATTATGAGTGCCGAAACTTTTCTATCTTATGTTCTCCTAAGGGATGTTATCGACTTTCAAAAGTGAACGCCACGACCCCTTCTGCTCTCTGCTTTCTTGCAACCAGCCGATTAGCTTCACATGTAAAGTCTAAGTGCTCTTCTACTGTTTTCTGTTAACTCGTTTTCTTATATACCCTCGAGAAAGGGTCAAACGGGCACCAACTTTAAATTTACGTGGATAGAAGCCAATCCCTCTTGATTGGACAATAAATACAAAGTGTATACTGTTTAAATTTGAAAAATAAATCACGAATAGTTCACCATTATCGTTATTTCTGGCGGTACGTTTTAGAGCCAATTCTAAATATAAAAACTTTTACAAATAATGTAGCACATAAAATATTATCTTTTATAAACTATTTGGCTTTCATATAAATAACATTCTTCCAAGGAATATTCCACACAAACCTAGACTATAATAATAGTTATTCTATTTACACTTTTTATTAATTGTTATTCTTAATTATTTTATATTACTAACTAATAAAACATTTTTATAAAAGGTAATTGACTCATTATTTTCATCAGATTAATTACACATAGTGCCGAAAACAATAAACGGAAGAGTTTATCAATTAAAAAGATAAACTGGCTTACGTACAAAAAAAAAGAAAAAGAAAAAGCAGACAGATTTAAACGGTGCAAGAAAAAAGATTGACTTAGTTGCACAATGTAGCGAACATATTTATTTAGGCAATAGAATGGATAGACTGACTTTGATACACAATGCAAAGAATAAGCATAGACAATACAAAACTGATTAGTTACGTATAAATATTAAATGGATTGGATTACACTTCTTTAAATTCTTAAAGAAGATAAAATCGCAGAGTACGAATGTTAAATTGACAATATTTACCCAATATTTACCCAATAGTAACAACCAGTATAGTTACATAAAATAGAATAAGTCCCAAAGAATAAAATGACTAAGTAAAAACTAAACTCTTACGTAAAAAATAGATGCAAAAATAAACAAACTAGTTACAAAATTGCTTTCTGATCTTATCAGTTGGATCGACTGTTTATATAAGAAGACAAGAGGCTCCAGAGACATAGCTTAATTTCAAAATTTATGAGTGTATGAGCCCACGTCTCTGATTGGTCAGTGATTAAAATGATATATATTTTCGAATTCAAAAAATGAATCAACAACAATTTATACAGAAGAAATACTTTTGTCCGTCCTTTAACCGTGAATTCAAAAACTAAACATTTTCAGAGACAAATTTAACAAGTTGTCTAACTTCCTTTAAAATACATTTCTCTATATACATAGGTACTGTGATATGATCGATTTTCCCCATTAAAGAATCTGTCCTAAATGCATATATTCAGGAAAACTCTGCTTGTATTCAGAGTTTTATGAACTAATTAACTTCCATTTAAACTAAAACGAATTGTTTCTTGCAATTTTATTACAATTTAATGAAATATCGTTGTTAACCATTTTGATAATGGCCAATATAAATCTTATTATTGACCTCAAAGCGTTTGATGCCGATCATTACTGGAGAAGAACTTCTTAAGTAGCTACTGCGATGAAAGTTCTAATAAGCTTCACTAACTCACGAAATATGTCTCAGGACAAATTTTCGAATATTTAGCAGAGGCACCTTCCTATGATAAGGTTTTAACAATCCTGAATAGAATCTACATAAAAAAGAAGAAATTAAATGATCTTTAAACACTACACTGGCTACGCGTCGTCAACCTTCCTCAGATTCAGTTGACAGATTAAAACTAAGAAAAGACTGTTCATTTCCTTCGGTATCAGTAGAACAATATCGAGCCGAATTGATACGAGATGTCTTTTTTGAGGGTTTCGGTCTACGGATACCCAATAAAGATTACTCGAGAATAGCAGCATAACATTACAAGTGTACTAGATTAAGCAAAACAATGTGCTATGATGTACGATACAAATGTAGTAACAACAGAGACCTTTTCACCTACTTTGCCCCACCATCTTATGAAAAATTAGGCTCTCCAAGAAAAAAAAAAACATTAATTGAATGCACATGCTATTTTTCTTCTGCGGAGGCAAGAGACGTGCAAGGTCATTATGCCCTGCTAGAAAGAACAAATGCTACGCATGCGGAAATCAGAGGTATTGGGCTAAAGTTTGAAGAAGTAAAAAGTGGAGCAAAACGGTATATTGTTCAGCGTCAGAGATACTCTTGGCTCTCTATCAACTACAGCGATAGTGATCACGGCTAACGAACATCCACTAAAAGTATTGATTAAAGCAGAGAAAACTTTCTAAATGCAAGCATTGAGAAATAAAATTCATGGATAACTTACCCCTACCTCAACATGGCTAGATCATTCATTTTCATACAAGTACTGCGATACTGTTTGGTTGGCCTAGAAATAAAGGGTACTTTATACAAAGGAATAAGATGTCTACTAACGCTAGTAGAGCACAACTTCTTGCATCAACATTCATTAATAGAAATTCCCTTCAGAGGCTCTAAGCTACCCTTTAAAGTCTATGACCCAGCAGCCATGAAAATGCTGTGCCCAACATTTGTCAACAATCTAACACCCGACTGAAAACCGATAGCTACTATATCTACGCGACGCACAGAGGAGGATAAATTATTTATCCAAATCAAAGTCACTCGAATGTTGAAGGAAGGTATAATTGAACCAAATAATTCACCTTGGAGAGATCAAGCCTTCGCGGTCTACGCCGTAACTTATGCTCATTTTTAGAAAAAATCAATTCTGTAACAATTGTATCAACATTTCCGTTATCTCCCATAGTAGAGAAAGCGTTTAACGTTTAAAGTGGCAAAGCGAATGCAGCCTTTACTACGATATTAAAGCAGCCATTACTACGACATTATATATACTTCCTCTGGTAGTAGAGACAGACGCCTCAGAATCCGCCATAGATGCCTCTTTAAGACAGTCGAGGAAGCCAGTAGCTTTTTTGAATTCTATTTTAAATTTAACATATTAATGAATTAATCCAATTGTTATAATTTTTATTTTTATTTTTCAACTACTATATCCTGTTAGTATGTTGATGTAAGGATAAATACAATTTAACCAATTGTTCTGTGTATTTATTTCTGTAGTTGTGTTACAGACATAATACGATATCAAATTTCTGTTTTTTCTCTGGTTGCTTTTTAACAATGCTTGATCAAATTGACACCATTAATATGAAGTTTAGTTTTAGCTAACTACATACCTCGGAGTTAATAGGTATGGTATGAAAATGTTCTATATACCAAGGAACATATATATATATATATATATATATATATATATATATATATATATATATATATATTTCAGTCATGCGTGAAACAAAATTATACTTTCAAACCCTACTTATTGAAATATCTGATTCCTAAGAGGATGCTACAATCTTAGCATCTAGAGTCTAGAGTTATCTTTCCCACATATCCTCATAAACTGTGTTTTTTATTCTTACTGCTCATACAACAACTTATTCCAGTAAGCCTCTAACCGTGACTTAACTTTTGATTAAACCCAATACAATTTCTTTTTCTCACTACTTTGAATGACATCCAGTAACCTGTTATTTCAGATTGTCTGTTAATTAAAATTACCGGTTTTATCGGTTATCATAAACAATGCAATACAACATAAAACAAGATATTAAATTTCATAATTATCTAAAATTTTCTCGCTTCATATTTCTCTGGCAACCTGGTGAAATAATTGCTTCTTGAGAAAATGTAGCATTTACTTAGGCCTTCGACCTTCGTTTCTTCTTTTTTTTGTGCGTACACATGACGATAGTATCTTTTGACATTTTGTAAAACAAAAGAAGGAAGAAAGTCTTCCAAGCATTCATTTCGGCACACGTTGAAGAAGAAAAATTATGTCGTTAGCTTGTTTTAAAAGTGTTTTTCTCTTTAAGACAAAGTGTCTTGAAAACTTGTGTTGATGTTGAAAATGTTGTCAACATAGTCACATTAACAGAAAATGGAAAAGTCACTCCAGAATCACTTGATTATCGACAGCATAAGCAAGTCAATTTTACTATTTGACAAAGGTTTCTGATCTTAATGTAATTGTCAAAATGCTAGAGTGAGACACAACAGAGAATTAGAAACCACTCCTGAAAAATAATATTTATCATAACTCATATAATTAATATATGAATTAGAAAATAATCTCTGTTATTCTTCTTAAAGATCATTATATTTTCTTTTGAAGTTTTACATTTCTAATCAAAGATTTTTAACCGGTCTATCTTGCGCATGTCTTATCCTTTTGTTTTAAATGCAAATGCATCATTATTTTTACAAAACTTGAATCTTATTTCCTTATATACTTGATGCTATCCACGAAACAAAGACCTCACTAAATCCTTAAGAATTCACCCACTTATTGTTTCTTTTATTACTTTTATTTCCACTGATTAGATAAAAATTAGCTTCCCTTGATGAAAATAATACCTCAGATTTAATAAAAACAAAGTTTTATCGTAAAAATCGTTATGTTATCACAAAAAAGAAAAAACGAAAATTATATTTGATCCTTTTTACAGCGTTCAAAATTGTGGTTAAAATATCTTTTTTTTTTTTTTTTTTTTTTTGCGGGGGTAGGAAATTTTAGCGTCTTTTTTTTTCAGTGAAAAACATTGATTTAGAAATTCTTGCAAAAATCAAATAAGTGTCGGATTTTAATTAAACTTTCACAGATGAATAAAATTATTTTACCTCTCCACGTTAAATTAATCTTATGAAATCTCAAAAAATTAATTCTTTCAGAATTTAATGTTTATATTATTTAAAAGCATTAGCCCCTTTGAAAATTTAAGTCATCAATTTCTTTTTGTAAAACAGGACCCACCAGTAACCAAAAATCTGCTCTGATTATTAAAATAAAAAAATAGCTTTTAATTGCTTATATGAATTAAATATATTATGTAGAACATTGGCTTAAGAAAACAAATTTAGATGAATAATGATTTTTTTACAAGAATTTTTAATTTAATTTTTTAATTATAAGAATTTATAAAGTTTTAAATCTTTTCAAACTCTGTCTTACTTTGTAGGAGTTAAGTTATATTGTTATATAGTACAAACTATATTTACTAATCATAAATGAAAAAGCTTATATTACAAGTTAGCGACAATCAATATTTAAAAAAGAATTTTGATTTCTTTTTTGCGGGATGGGGATTTAAATAAATGTGCCGATGTTTGTAAATACACAACGTTATTTAAAAAAAGACGATAACTATAGTAAATCTAAAGTTAAAAAATTATGTTATGGACAATATTTTCCCAATTTTTAAGATTACTGGGTAGTTTAAATTCATATAAAAAAGTGATCACGCTATATTCCTCAAGTAACTGTTGCTGATGTATCCACCGTAGAAAAAATTCGATAAAGTTCTTTCTGTCAGTCAAGCTGTAAACTTAACAATACCTTGTGGTGATACCGAGCAAAAGCGATGGACCGGATGTTTGCGCTTTCACGACCAAAAAACAAATGACCAAAAGTCGTCGCTGCGCCGCCGGTTCCGCGCAGATGTCCCGGTTGAAAATAAAAATTAATTAAATATTAAATTTCCAGTTCGCGAGCCTACGCGGATTTTATTTATCAGCCAATAGGAAGCTCAGAACCAAATACAAGTGTGAAATCCCAAATGAGCTGCTGTGATCCAAAAAGAAGATATAAAAAGCGGATACAGAACGCATCGGCAGGCAGACAGACTCTTGGAGAAGAGAGTAATTAGTATCCCCCTTGACCTAAGTCAAGCGGCTTACTACGCTCGCCTCCCTTACCTCTTTCCTTCTTCTATGCCTCAAAAACTACTTACTAACCTAAGGAGTGAATACATCAAAGACATTCCTTACTTACACGCTCCCAAATTCCTAAGCATTAATTCTCTTTCAGCATTTTATTGCCATGAACATTTTAACTTCCGTGGATCTACACTTCATGTATTACTTCAATTGTAAAAACATTAATTGACATGTCTATATATAAAATGTTATTTTTCTACTCAAATTGCCTTTCTTGATTTGTAATCATTTTATGACTTATAGTGGGTTATCTACAACAAGGCCAAATTCCGTTAACCTGCAACCGTATATAACTATCCTTCACTAGAACGGACTCTCTACTACTAACAGAAAAGAATAGATAAGCAACCCACTATAACCTTAAATAAACAGCTACCGTCGTGTTATAAATGCATTTGTCCGATATTTTAAGCTTAAAGTATGTTATATTTGTTTCAAATCAGATTAATTAAACTTTAAATCACCTAATATTCATCAAATAAAGTTTTATAGAAGTATTTTTACTTTTTAAATAAAGATAGTTATTATGGATGGCTGAAAATGGCGCTAAAATCAGCGATTTTACTAATTTCTTCGAAAACCTCTTCCATTCATTCTAAATTATTTTTGAACTGCAGAAAAAGTATTTTGCTTATTGGTAATATTAAATTTAATCTATTAACTTGAAATTAAACTAATATAAAATCTTCATGAAATATTTTTCATCGTTAAAAATTCATTTTAAACATTAAGCATCACGTTTCTATGGAGGTACTTTTAATTATTTAGTAAAAATTTTGATAACTGATTTTTTACTCAGAAGAAGACTTGTTCGCGTAGGACACAAGATAAAGAGATTAAATTACATAAAATAGATTACTTATGACTCTTGTGAAGAGTTTTTTTTGTGAATAAACCCATTTAATTTATTATAAGTAAATTTATAATAAATAGACAACAAGTAATATTTTCTTTTAAAATAGATATTATTATTATTATTATTATTATTATTATTATTATTATTATTATTATTATTATTATTATTATTATTATCCTTTTATTTCTGGTGTATATTCATTTCTTTTCAGGTCCCAACCAGAGACATAAAGTCAGACATGGCATCATGACATTTTCCACTGAGCATTTTTTGAGGAAAAAAAATCGCACACACTTTTCATAGATAAAGCTCTTCGTAAGGTGTGGATAGTACTTGCCAGTACAATGTTTTTGCACTTTTTTAAATCTTGGGCTGCCAGGGATCTCTCCAGTGAGTCTATCGGAGCCTTTCCCAATTAGACCGAGAACTCCAACTGTTGTACCCTCACGTGCAACATATTTGAAATTTCGAACTTAAGGTCCTTGTATTTTTATGGTTTTTGAATTCTTCAAAGATACATTGCAATCATCAAACCATGTCGATAAGAAGGAAAATTTTATTTTTGTGGTTTTGTCTGGGCGATTTAGCTTTGATTGTTTGGTCTGTGTGTATTGCAATATTCCATATAATGGTTACATGTTCTATCTCTGTAACCGGATTTGGGTGGTGTTCATATCAATTTCTTGCAGTTTCCTTTCCGTAAAAGTTGCAGATTTTCAAATGCAAATATTAGCCCACTTTGTCATGTCGGGTTTTATATTCAGTGGGGGCCAATATCGTGCAGCCTGATACAAGATAATCAACTGTTTCTGGATGTGTGCTTGGTAATTTCTAGTTAGCAAGTATTAGTCCTGTACAGCAAGAATAAAATCTTTGGTTTCATCTTTTAACCCTGTACTACGTACCCCTGATGGGTTACAGGGTTTTGTCTACATCAACTTGTTTGGTACGAGTAGAATATTGAACATGAAAAGGGTTATCGTGTCTGAATCTGGTTCATTGTATTTACTTTTACCTTTTTTTTTTAAGCACTTGCAGTAGGAGTACTATGTTTACTTGCATTTCCTCATCCACTTAAAACTCCATTTTGAACTTATTGTCTTCCTTTATTACTGACTACAGTTTCTTATTTCTTTCATGTTCTTCGACACAGCTCATCATCCAGTCTTCTGAAGTTTCCAGGCATCTTCGAAGGCCGATTGTTATAGTTTTGTAAGACATTTATAGTCGAACTCACACTCTACCTCCTTGAGATCTGGGTACACACAAACGATCAATATCAGCCTTGGGACGATACATTCCATGATAAGTGAGAGGCTTTCTCGTTTTGGCGTCTATTCGCTTAATATCAGTTATGGTCAGCTAGAAATATTTAAACAGTATTGCCCCACAGGGGCAGTCAGAGTGCATTTTGAATTCAACTAGGACGTACGCACATCTGCAGTATACCTTTCTTACTTTATCCTTTGTTAAGGTATGTTGTATTCTATCTCCCTCGCTAATTCCTAGTTATCTATAGGCTTCTTCTTGTTCCTGTTCCTTAATCATTGTGTCGAAATCTAGATCTATTGAATATGTAATTCTCCCTTTGTTGAATGTTACTTTTGCCTATTTATCTAATCCGAAATCCACAACTATGTCGTCACTGATAATTTTACAATATTGAGGATATCCTTCAACTCATTATTGTCTTTAGTAAAGAGCTTGAGATCATCTATGTAAAGCAGGTGGTTAACTACTTCTTCGTTTACTTTGTATTCATAACTATTATTGTCTAATTCATGCAAAACAGGGTTTAAGGACAGACAAAATAGAAGGGGTGATAGAGAGTCTCCTTGAAAGATTCCCGTCAGTTGAAAGTGGAAGCGCCTTTGGTGTGATTTAGATATAATATGTTTTTCCGCATTCCCGTGCTGTGTTTAACGAAATGTACTATTACCAAATAGACATTTTACATTTCCAAAGTTTTACAAATGCAGATCAACACACACGCACATACCTACACGCATATACTAAGCTTAGACCCCGTTAGGCAACAGAGGATAGTCACGTAGGAGCCTATAGTCATTTTGGGAACATCAGGGCAAAGGTTAACTAATCCAAATACACTTAGTAACAAATGTCTAGACAAAAGCTAGACAGGGGCATGACATGAGAGGTCATGAAGCAGCAGGAGCCAAAATTCGAGCCTAAATGCAAGTCGCGAGGAAGTCAGAAAATTTAATTAGTTGCAATTTAGACTTTGAATGGACAAGTCATGATATTTATATGCTGAAGCTCCGACAGCTTATAAATGAAAAGAGGAGACTCATTTTTATAATGACGTAACTCAACCAATTCATCTTAGCAACTCCGGATAAAAATCATAAGTGTATATATTTTTATTCGTTAAATTAAGAAGAAGAAAAAACCGAATTGATCATCAAGGAAGAAAGATATTGACGCAGAGAAGACAACGTTCAGTTGAAGAAACCAAAGTGAAGGAATTTGCAGAGACTTTTCTTTGCCGAGAAAGCAACATTCGGTTGAAGAAAGAAAGTAAAGAAAATTGCTGAGAATATAACATTCGGTTGAATGAACAAAATTGCAGAGAGTCCAACATTCGGTCGAAGAAAGAAGTGAAGAAAATTACAGACAAGTTTATTACAGTCGGGCAGTATTTGAATCTGAGTTTATGTAAAGAAGAAAGAAGAAAGAAAGAAAAGAAAAGAAAGAAAAGAGAAAAGCTAGAGCGAAAAGAAGAAAGAGAAAAAAGAGAATTGAATATGAAGATAAATTATTATACTTTTGGCCCGTGTTAGATTAAATACATACATCCACTAATATTATGTTATTGCAAACATCATTCCACATGTTCAATAATACTGTATATATATCCTATCCCATTTTTAATTTTAAAAGTGGTTATAGAACATTATCTGTTATTCTATTTAACTAGAGGGAGAAGATATGGATTAATACCTTTTCCAAAGGGTATTTGCGTGTAAGTGAATGAAACGAATTCACTGCACCACCCACGCACATCCATTTATCATTGCCTGATACTTGAGTAATATTTGAAGTAAACTGATAAATATGATAAATATGATCAATGTGACAGACTTCAGGGTGCAATTTTTTAGAGAAAGTTTGGTTAACTAAAGCATTTAAAGACTAACCAACTTTAACAGACATTATTTCAGTTTCTGTTATAGAAAGCAAAATTAATTTAAAAACATTGAAATTATTTTTGTCGAAGTCTTCTCGTGCGACTTCGATTACTGAACTAAAGAGTTTGACTTTTGCAATGTTACATGATCGCCCAAGCGTATATCATGTATGATACCTAACTTACTCACTGATCAGTCAATGAGAAGGTCACAGTTGCTCTCTCACAATCTTATTTCTCCGCAATTTACTTCATTTTTACTTACAACGTAATAGCAAAAGAATAGAAATGATCTCGAAATGTGAAATTTTATTGCAGTCAGATGAGTTACCGGTTTCATTTGATATACAACAAATTTCTTGTTACAGCTTGCTCTCTCACGCACGCAAACATATCCTTACATACACACGGACTTTTAGAAAACTAACATTTCAACTATTACCGCCCCTCCTCATGCTTCCAACAAACGTTCAAAATTAAAATTAATGGTCTTTCCACCAAAGGTTTAAATCTTTATTGAATGTACAAACGAACAACCAGAACTTGGATGACAAACTTTCTCTAGTATTACTTTCAATACGCAACATCATATACAAAGACATTGTTTGTACACCAGCCGTACTGGTATTTGAAACTTCATAGGCTCCTCCAGATTCATGCAAACTCAGATAAGTCTAAGGTTAGACTGGCTGACTCCTGGAAATTGGACACATCATTATTTGGTGAGTAAAGATTTCTAGGAGCAGTTGTTACTAATGTTCCAGCAGGAATTGACTGGGACTGTGGTTGGGAATGAATGATGGGATTTACTGAAATCTGAAGTTAGGTCGTTTGTTGCTGATTATAGTTGTCGATATTTTTGCAAAAGCTGACCGGGTGTTTAAGCCCCATGATACAAGTGCAGAGATCACCTCCTTGCTTATCAAGAAGGATTAAGCTCTTGTAGTTGGGCTTGGGTTAAAAATAATGTCTTCTGAGGCAACGAATATGGCCTCGGACTGCACATAGAACATTTTAGAATCACTAAAACTGCAGCAAATCTTTAACAATTTTTGAGTTCCAGAGACCCTACTCTCCGACAATAGCACAACCTTCACTTTAGCAAAATTTTCAAATTTCTGCCAACAAAATTGTATTCAATATGTGCGTTCATCACCATTCCATCTTGAATCAAACGGACAGGTTGACAATTTCTTCGACACTTTTAAGAAGGTACACTTAAGACTCAGACAACATAACTCATAAGAACATTCCTAATAAATTCCAGAACCACACTAAACACTAACACTCCCAACGGTAGCTCACATGCCAAAGCTCTGATGTACCGTAAAATTCAGTTACATGTGGACATCATACGTTTAATATCTCATCATTTAAAAAAAAAGTCACTCTGCTGAGGAACAACAGTTCAACTGTCATCACGGAGGGAGGTGCAGATAAGGAGTAAGACTATATTGTGTATATACAAGAATAATGCCAACATACGTAAGTGTCAACCTATACACACTCAAAGAGTGGGGCCTATATTAAATTACAGACATGATTCAAAGTTTACACATATACCAGCATATATCATTTAGATTCCAATATCAACACACATATACGTGAGCATACTGATTAATAAAGAAGGGTACAATTAATGACATCCATAATACAAAATTAATGCTAGCATACATATACATAGATGCACCCATAAACACAAAAGAAAGGGTTTTATATTAAAATACATACGTAATATGAAGTAGTTCTACACATATACTGGCATATATATCAAACTAGCAGTATAGCCCGGCGTTGCTCGGGTGTAATGAAAGCTTGAAAACTAATCCATAGTCCTGGAGCTCAGACTCAGCCTAAAGAATATTTGTGTGAAGTTTGGTGAGAATCGGATAAAAATTGTGGATTTGTATAAAGGACATGCAAACAGATAAAGAGAGACACACACACAAACATCTTACCTTTTATGTATATATATTATCGATTTTCTGCATTATTGTAAGAACTGTAACCTTGAAACTTCTGAATATCGTTTCTTGTGTCTTTGTCTATAAGTGTATCAAATTTGATCAAAATCGGGCCACTCCTTCTATAACCCGATTTTTTCGATTATTGATTTTCGATATTTATCGGGGGTGCCTTGACACAAAACCTAGCTAAGAACACTCACAGACGCTTATAGTACAAGTGTGTAAATTTTCAAGAAAATCGGTTCAGCCGTTTCGGAGTCTATATGTAACGGACACACACACACACACACACACACACACACACACACACACAGTTCCATTTATAAATAAGTTTAAATTCCCCATACATAATATAAAAATAGGTGTACACATATACTAGCATATATACTTATGAGATAGCAGATTTCCACTTTGATTTTTTCAATACATAAGAGCCTCTAACAAAGGATCAATGCAAAATGGCAATGAATTTGCAAGTATGACAGAATGGGGTAAATTTTAAGGTTCTATTTACAGCATAACTGTTGCAAAAATAAGATAAGCCACGGTTAAACAGCAAACATGTGGCTAGTAAAGACGATGAACTGAACTGAACTGACACTAACTCTTTATTCTCTCTCTCTCTCTCTCTCTCACTCTCTCTCTCTCTCTCTCCATGGGTGTGACTGGAATATATATATATATATATATATATATATATATATATATATTAGTCATCCGCAGACAGATCTGTTTCGCTGTATCCCAGCTCATCAGTATGGTTAGACAGTCGATCGCCTTTTACCCAGGATTGAAACCCGACCGAACTGGCGTCAGTCGGCTATTCTACCTCTGAGCTACAGGTGCTCGGTAGAAGGAGGCAGACTTTTTAGCATGTATATTATCATTATACACACCCAATAGCTGAGAGTGTTCTAATTCATTGCTGAATAAACGATGCGTAGATGCCAGAGTAGCTACTGTTTTTCAAAGTCTACCATTCTTCCAGAATGCTCAATCAGGGTGTGAGCGCGTATTTTTAAATCCAAAAGGATGATCAAATAGGTAAATCCCCCAAACCCGATCCTAATTAATATTAATTTCATTAATATTAAAATTGATCAAGGTGGAGGGCTCGATGCAAATATTATATTCTAATTACAGAGCCAAATATAAAAAATAAAACAAAAATTTCGATATTTAAATCCGTTTGATAGCTATTTCTACGAGGAAATCCTCGATTCTTCAGTAACGGCGAAACAAAAAATCCCACCCCATTTTATTTTCCTGTGTATGGATGATTTTTTTTTCAATAACATTTACGGGTCTCCATTTCTTGTAACGCTTAAAGTCTCATTAGTTTTACCATTTCTGTTTATAGATCATCATAGCCATAATGTAAAAATTTCCGTATTATTAATTTTTGAGCCATTTTGCTTTCATCTTATTTATTTCGTTGCATGTTTACGACCTTGTAGTAGTAACAGCTATTGAACAGGTGAAGAGGCTCATCCCTTGTTTCCTGTTTAGGATGTGGTTTCCGGTTTTTTCTTTTCCAATCTTTTCACTCTTTTTATTTTATTTTATTTTATTTTCAATTGGAGTAGATAGACTAAACTATCGCCCGGTTCACACTCCACCCACGTCTATTGAACAGGTGAAGAGGCTCATCCCTTGTTTCCTGTTTAGGATGTGGTTTCCGGTTTCTTTCTTTTCCAATCTTTTCACTCTTTTTTTTTTGTTTTATTTATTTTTTTTATTTGAATTGGAGTAGATAGACTAAACTATCGCCCGGTTTACACTCCACCCACGTCTATTGAACAGGTAAAGAGGTTCATCCCTTGTTTCCTGTTTAGGATCTGGTTTCCGGTTTTTTCTTTTCCAATCTTTTCACTCTTTTTTTGTTTTATTTATTTATTTTATTTGAATTGGAGTAGATAGACTAAACTATCGCCCGGTTTACACTCCACCCACGTCTATTGAACAGGTAAAGAGGTTCATCCCTTGTTTCCTGTTTAGGGTGAGGTTTCCGGTTTTTCTCTTTTCCAATCTTTTCACACTTACGTAGCCCCTGCGCATTAGTGGCGTTTTCGCCTTGCTTGGGGTGATATGATTAAAAAAAAAATCAACAAGTCTTAGCAAAAGACTATCGGAATGGCACTGAGAAGTGGATACACTGTGCGCCGTACCGGAAATATCGCCTACGATATTGACGTACAATATTCCATCTGGGTTCAACATACAAATCAACTACGACCTTCTCTACTATCAAAAACTGTCCAACAATATACATTCTCTTCGACTGAGCATTTTGTAGAAACATTTGATTTGCCCCAACAAAATTCACAAGCACAGAACAATGAACCAAAGAATGAGCACTAGGTAGTCAATTGGTATTCAGCACTTAGCCAACCATCTGCAAGTGATTCTCCGACAAAAGTCATATCAGCACACAAATAAAAAGGGTAGGTGTTAGGATCAACCATTAAATAATATATATAACTGTGAGTTACGTCCCTTATGGATTATGAAATCTCCACGATCAAAGTTCATTAGAGCTTCCACAAAAACATGGTGAGTAAGTCATAACAAAATGGCTTGTTAATTTTAACACTTCCAAAACGAAATACTTCTTTTAATCGTCTGAAATAGCTTTTTTTGCCTTTCATCAGCATGGCCGATTTTAGCTAAACTTCATAAAAATGACTCACTGTGCCTTAAAGTTTGCCGCGGATATAAAGATTTTTGATAAAATACAAAGAAGAATTTGCAAGTCTTGGCATATTATTTCGGCTTCAGACACTTTCCCATCGATATAATGTAGCTTTTTCTATAAATATTTTCATGGTAATTGTTCTAATGAAAATTTTCTTTGGTACCGAACCTTATAAATTTAAGTATACTACTATATCGGTGGCATGGCCTCATTATTTTGCAGTAGAAATGGTTAGATGTAACCGTAAGTTCTATGTTAACAGTTAGTTCTATTGCACTTCTCGCTTGTGGAATTCTCTTGCTTTCCAGTCAACTTTGATTTTTAAAAATTTAAATGTCAATGTCAATCGTTACCTTCTGTGATTATTATTGTTCTCTCTGCTTAATAGTAATTTTTCTCGTTTTCTCTAATACTTAGTAACCCCTTGTGTAATAGTGGCTTTGCTTAGGGTAAAAAAAATTAATAATTCCTAAAAAGTAATTATTGTGTTATTTAATCAAAGAAATATGTCAATGATCATAAATTTCCGTAATACTTTTAGGTGTTAAATAATTTTATATTTCTTGGGAATAATTTTCCGAAAGAATTTCAGTGTAAATGATTTTATAAAAATACACTGAAATAAAGAAGAAAGAGATTTTTAGCGGTCAGTAATGAATGTAAGCATTACTGATAGAATAAACTTGTTTTATATACAATTTAAATACATTGCTAATAGATCCATTATAAAAATGGATTGAAAAGTCGGAAGAAAAGGATATTCATAAGTCAGGGATTGGTAAATGCATTAATGATAGATTTTATGTATAATATAAATGTATATTATGTTACCACATGAAGCATGACATCATAGCAATCAAAGAAAAAGTACTAACATTTATGCAAGCATAAGGAACAGCATTATACAGCAATTAAAATAATGTTCTATTTCTTTCAGCACGTCTACAATTTGGCGTAAAATTTCTTATGGACCTCTAAATTTATCCAAACAACATTTTCAGCGTTTTCATAATCTATCACCCAAGTAAGTAGTTAACTCTAAATTTAATTAATTATATATTTCATTGTTGAAACACGAATACAGAAATGCATTGATAAACTCATGAATGCCAGCATTACCAGTTACAATGTAAATAGATGCAATATTACTATCAGTAACATTTGCAACACTAAACGTTCGTTTTGGCAACACACACACACACACATATATATATATATATATATATATATATATATATATAATTGAACCCTTACTCGTCAAAAGTATTTATATACACCTGTATACAGTTTCACACGATGGTCAAATACTGTACTAATCAGAAACTATGGCAGATCCTCTCAGAATGGATATAAAATGTTGGTGCATCTATAACTGTAAAAACTAACAAGTGTACGCAGTTTTAATAATTCTTAGGGGAGTGAAACACGTTGAACCAAGTAAGTATAATTAATGCACAAAAGTTTTCATAGGCAATTAAAGATGGTATTTGCAATACATCATAACAAAACAGTTTGAACAGATGATATAAGCCTTTTGCTCTTATCAATAGGAAACATTATCAAAAACATAGGATATATCCCAGTACTCCTTGTATGGGGAATCTAACAATACACGAATAATTATTTTTAGAATAATGCAACTTTAAAAATATCAACTACATTTATCAGTGACCTGAAGAATAAAATGTCACAATTATGATTAATACCAACCAAGCCGACTTCTGCACAATAATGCATATTAAAAGAAAAGAAAAGAAAAGAAAACAATAGCAATTAAGTCTTTATACTCAATGTCTGCAGCAAAATGCTGTCCAGTTAAAATTGTATTTGACTTTATGTATTTGACTGCACTGATAGAAAAATAAAAAAATAACAATTAAAAAAAAAAGAAGAAAACTGCAGAACCATTTTGGTCTGTCATGATGAATTAAAAAGATATGAAACAAAATGTAGGTGAAGAAAAAGGGATCGTTAAATGAGTCACACATGTAAACCAAGCAGGTGACAATTCTGAAATTAATTCGTTTGTCTCAGAAAAGTCTATAAACAGAAACGATCAGATAAAAGAACCTGAGAGTCATTGAAATAATTTCTCCCACGTTCAAGTTTATCTAGACACTTATGCTCTCAACAAGCACTAGAACAATTCAATTTAAAAACAGACATGTGCAGATTCAGTTATGAATAAATATGAAATATTAGAAGACGTCATTAATTTTAAGTTAAGTGAAGTACTAGTGAAAACCTCAAAGTTATCCCAATAGAAGGGAGACAAAAAATGAAAGAGAAAAAGAAAAAAGAAGTCAGTGACAAATTAAATTCTTGAACTGATGAAAAAGAGACAGTAGAAAATATCTGGTCCAGAATATGGGATATTAAGAACGCAAGAAAGAAATGCAAGTAATCAAAAGATGATTAATTGAACAGAGTCTGAAACACCACAGAATATAGGCATATAAAGTATGTATAAAATGATAAGAATATATCAGTATAGAGGAAATATACAATAGGATGCGCAAAATTTAAAAAAGGAACTTCCAAATTAGAAAAAGAAAGAATACTACATAAATAATACATAGGATAGTTTTTCCATAACAACAGAGAAAAAACTATAAATAAATAAAGTTTGGATCAGTAATGACCAAGATGAAGAGAAACCAGATAAGATTGTAATAGAAATGTTGCCATGCCAACCTTAGATGATTGGAGTATATAACATTACCGAAATAATGAAGGAAATATATGACAGCATCGAAATACTAAAATACTTTAGTAGTTTTATCTTCATAAGCGATACCAAAGAAACCAAGTAAACATGAACGCTATTACATCGGACAATCAAGTTAATGGGCTACATTACTAAACGTGTCATTAGGATTCTAATGACTAGAGCTTATAGTAAAATTAAGCTAAATATAAAACAAGAACAGTGTGACTTTATTCAAAACACTGGAATAAGATATTGGTCAGAATGCTATAATAGTGAGCAATAAAAATGCAAAAAGAAATATAACTGTTTCATTTGACAGAGCATGACACCAAGATATACAAGAAATACTTCCATAAGAATCGTCTTGATCCAAATGGAAATATAGAATCGACTGTTCAGTATAGTAGGATTAGTTAAGTACTGTCTATGAGAAAAGGAACACCATGATGCAATTCACTCTGCCAGAAGTTTGTAAACGGCATTCTGTACTGCTAGGCATCTGCACCGGAAGCTCCAATACGAACATTTCAGAATGTTTGTGTGTCAATCTAAGGACAGTGCAGAGGATTAGGAAAGGAGTTGGATGACTCTAATGGTGATGGTGATTACGAATGTACAGCAGCTCGGAAAACTCACTCTGATCATCATTCTAATTAGAAAAGAACTCTTGAAGTTGTTGGTGGCGGCCTCTGACTCAACACGGAGGTTTATATCAAGTGTTTAATGAGGTAGTACTACTTTGGGTCAAGAGGATGGCTGCTGGAAGACCCTATATCTATCAATAAGTCTCTGAACCATGCCACACAAGCAGGAGAACCCAGTCATGGCTGTCAGACAATGTCTGTGAACACATTACCCCTTCCGTCTTCCCTAGACTGCACTTCCTTGATTATGTGTGGAGCGAAGCTGAGAGTGAGACCAACAAAACTCCTTGTAATACCAAAGATGAACTAAAAGCAGCATTCACCAACTTAAACAAGGAGACCGTCCAGAAGAGATGTAGGAGAATCTGAATTCATCTAGAGACCGTGGTTGCAGCCAAGTGAGATTTCATTGAATAAATTTACTCTTTAGTATTTAAAGATGTTTTTGTGTAATTTTGGTAAATGTATCTATTAAAGTGAGATGCCAGCGTCAGTTTCTTTCTTTTTATGTGTAATTTAGACGACAATTTATCCATCGCACAATGTCAATTAGCGATAAGATATCAAATAATAAACAGTTCTTGCTGTGGACATTTTGCGAACTACAAAGCCTGAGAAAAGCAATTTCCATTATTATCTCCTAGAACAAAAACGCGGGTGTGGTATGACTCATTAGTTCACTTTTGAGTGCGCTGATATTTAACATTTGACTGATCGCTTGTTGCTACGAGCGGAATTTAAATGGAGTGGGTGGAGAAGTGGCAAAGACAATCCAGAACTCCAGGTTGCATTTAATCTTTCTTTATTTTTCTCTCACTTTTTCTTACGCCTTTTCTCTCTTTATATTTCTCTCTCACTTTCTTTATATCACCCTCTCTCTCTCTCTCTCTCTCTCTCTCACTTTTATTACACAGTTTTCTCTCATTTTTGTTCCACTTTCCCTTCTCTCACGCTTTTTCCTCTACTCCTTCTTTAACTCTGTTTATATCACTCTTTATGACACACCCACATATGCACATTTACATTTGTATTCACACACGCGCGTGTGCAAATATACCCACATCAGCAATAATATAGAAAAACATGCAAATATACGCATGATGACACAAAAATATGTAAACAAGAAAGCGTATATGCCAGTAGATATCAATACGTACACATGTGCACACACACACACACACGCACGCACGCACGCACGCATTATTACAAACAAAAAATATGCGTGCGTATATTTGCGCAAATACACCCACAATGTCACACATATCTGAAGACATATACACCTCCAACCCTTCACACACACACACACACACACACACACACACACACACACACACACACACACACACTACATGTTAGCATATGCCTGTGTACGAGCGTATCGGACTAGATAGTTTGTAAGTATGAGTTAGGAAAATATACCAGCGTTTGTAAAGTTTTCACTAACGACTAGAAACAACTTTTCATTTTTTTTTAACAGTGACTTCAGTAACAACACTATTACTATCCCCAGTAGATGATTTTGGTAATGTATCAAGCAAATTAAGTTAATTTTAATTGAACAATGGCGATTAACAATTACTTTAAAAAAAATCATTTAATTATTTTCTATAAAAATATATATTAACGAAGAAAGAAACAGTTGTTAAATATAGACTGTTGACCCACTTTGCATTTTTCATGTCATCCGTGACAGCCGTTTCACTCAGGTAATATTTTCCTATTACACCTATAGGGACAAGGCTAAGATTATATCTAACGACCAAGGCGTCTCAGAATTGTGGAGATAGCTGAGAGGTTTGTTGTCCTCTAGATCATGAGCGCGCTACAGTAAAAACATTATTCTGTTATTGCAGGCAGGAAGAAGACCTAGAAGTCACATGTATTTTATGAAATGTGTATGCAAATGTAACAACTATTATCGGATAAAAGTAATTTTTACTGTTTAGATTGGTTTCACATAAAACTATAGTAAGCGGACACACATGAAAGATAAAATTAATTATATTAGCAATGGCAAATGAAAATAGCTTGCTGAACATTGTTCTACGATGGTTAACTTTAAAATTAGACATCTTTTTAGGTATCTCCAGTTTGTGGCTGAAAAAGCATGATAGAAAAAGTCCCCAAACTTAATAAAAACAAAACAAAGTTTTTATCGTCAAAATGTTTATGTTATCATTAAGAGGAAAGACCAAAGTATCTTTTTATCATTATATTCTTTTTTATTTCTCATCTTAAACTTTTCGATAAATATCGTTTATGGTCATTTTAACAAAATGTTTCACCTGATACTTGTTTTCACTTTTATTTTTTTATCGTGTCGACCCAAGCAAGGCATTTTACTGCAACCTCTCACTCCTCATGACATTCCTCCTATGTAACCCCCTGCACAGGTGCAGGGGGTTACATAGGAGGAATGTCATGAGGAGTGAGAGGTTGCAGGGGGTGTCAGGAAGAGAGTAGGAGAGGGAAGAGAGTACTGATGAGAGTGGGGTGGATGTAGAAAAGCATGAGAGAGAGGATGTAAGTTAGTGAGACAGGAGATGACTATTGACTTTACATTTAAATTCTTGGAGATTGTAACTGTCAGGAAAGCAAGTATGCGGAAGAGAATTCCACAGGATGGAAGTGTGAGAAAAGAAGCTGCTGGAGTAGAATTTGCGTTTACAATTTATTGGTTTCATAGTAAAAGGATGGGACCTAGTTACTAACCTTGTGGCTCGAGAAAATTCGTATATAGAGGGTGCCAGTGAGCTAAGTTCATCGGAGCAGAAGCCGTGAAAGTATTTGTAGAAGAGACACGGGGAAGCCACACGTCGGTGAGAAAGCGACTGTATCCTAGCTGACAAATCGTGATCGATCACATTACAGATTCTCCGTTGGATTCGGTCGAGGACACCTAAGTGGATAGCAGGAGCACCAGACCAGATATGGCAGCAATACTCAATGCACGGGCGGATGATAGACTTGTATATGTGCAGTATTGTTTGGGACGGGAAAAACTTCCTGGCCCTACACAGAGAACCGACTTTCTTAGCAGCAGATTTAGCTATGGATTCTATATAGTTATTCCACTTGAGGTCTGGTGTGAGAGTTAACCCGAGGAGGCGCACTGTTTCACTTTCAGGGAAAGAAGCCTGATCCATGTTAATGGGCGGGAGGAACGATTGTCTATGATGGTTATTAGATAGCAGCTTCGTTTTGGAAGCATTAGAATTTACGAGCCATTTCTTACCCCAATCCACCACGGATTGGAGGTCCTTTTCAAGCTCGGAAGCGAGGTTTGCTTTTCAGCCTCGGTAAATTTTTGATCGAGACGAGAGTAAACCGTAGTGTCGTCAGCATATATGCCCACTTGGGATCTTATTACATCAGGGAGATCGTTAATATAGATAAGGAAAAGCGTAGGACCAAGAATAGAGCCTTGAGGGACACATTCATGTGATAGTATTGGGAGGCTTGTGCGTTCAATACCACCCTCATTGTACGGTTTGAAAGGAAGGACTAGATTAGGTCAAACAATTGTCCAGTTATAGCATAACCCTGCAGCTTGCATAGAAGGCCAGCATGTCAGACTGTCAAACGCTTTGGAGATGTCAAAGGCCACAGTTCGGGATTCGCCGTTTTTGTCGAGGGCCTGGTGTATATACTCAGTGATGGTCGTGATCATATCAGCAGTATACTTGGTGAAGCGGAAGCCATACTGTTTGTCAGAGAAGAGTCTATGGGCTGTGAGATGTTGTACCACCTCGGCATTGATGATGGCTTCGAACACTTTGCCAAAGATCGGTAGGAGGCTGATAGGGCGATAATTAGCGGAGTCAGAGGGTTATCCAATATTTTTATATATAGGAACCACGGAGGAGGATTTCCAGCAGGCAAGAAAGCAAGAAGTACAAAGGCAGAAGTTATAGAGTTTAGAGAGAACAGAGGAGAATTCAGGAGCACTTAGGACAATGATGGGTATTCCGTCGCCACCGCTCGCCTTATGGGGGTCAAGCTTGGAAACTATTTTGGAGACCAC
Source organism: Ascarosepion bandense (assembly GCA_037127315.1). Lineage (NCBI taxonomy): Eukaryota > Metazoa > Mollusca > Cephalopoda > Sepiida > Sepiidae > Ascarosepion > Ascarosepion bandense. The sequence continues at coordinate 6,462,130 of JBBBDQ010000809.1, forward strand.
CGAGGGAGTAATTAGCATGTCAGTAGTTGGGCCTGGGTTTGGAGAGGGAAGTTGGTTACAGATACTCCAGATGAGTCCAGTGTCGAGTTAGTGGAGAATCTGCGAGCGAAGCATTCAGCCTTGTCTGTTGAAGAGGAGAGGACCTCAAATTCGTTGATTAGAGGGGGGATTGCGGGCTTACTGTTGTTCAGCACGCTTTTAAAGAGCCTCTAGTAGTCTTTGGAGCCGAGCTTACGCGATGCAATGCGCTGTTTTATTCTGGCTGCAAACATCAGCTTAGTTCCCTTAAGTACCTTCTTGCATTCATTGTGAGCCGAGTCAAAAAGGCGCCTGTTATGATCCGACGCGTGACTCCGGTAAAGCCGAAAGAAGTGATTTCGGTGGGCGATGGCAGCTGAGCAGGCAGGGGAGAACCAGAGGGATGAGTGGGATTTAAGTCTCAACTTTCTGGCAGGGATGAAAGCATCAATACCTCAGCCGCACAGTCTTCAACAGGACAGCTAAATACTTTATTCCAAGGGACGTCACTCAGGAAGTCGCGGAACGAGTCCCAATCGGCTCTTTGGTAGCAGTAAGATATTCTGCTGGTCTGAGGCTCTTGGGTGGGGTGGAGGTGGAAGGAGATATTGACAAAAACTAATGCATGGTCAGAGTTTCCAAGAGGGCAAAGTTGCTCTACATTGCAAGAGTCAGAGGTGGGGGTAAAGCACAGATCTAGTAGTGAATCGTGTCCGATCTCATAATAAATATAATCTGTTAGAGTTTATTACAAGCTTTGACAAATATTTACACTAGAACTAAGGAAAAAACAGAGTATGAATAGCAATAAAGACTATTTCGGTTCAAGAAATCAGTTGCCATCATCAATCAGCAGTTAAAAGCCTCTGAGGAATCAACGCTAAACAATGGTCTCAAATTCGCCAACGCCATCAGTATAACAAGCGCTAGAAAAAGAAAGCTGCAAGGGCTTTGTATGCCACCCACTGAATATGTTCAGTAGTAATAGTCAACCACAAGCAAAAAAGTCCTTGTGATATGTTAAGAGTAATGAAAATTTTGTGGTATCGGTCAGAGCGGTTCCCATCCATAACAAGTTTAAGTTTTTAAATTTATGTGGTGAGCATATCTAACACGGTTTTTTACGGATGCGGCTCTATCAGTGGTTTGAAATCCACTGAAATCGGAGAATGTGTCCTGATAGATAACACGTTGAAAATGTTAGCATTATGTGTACAGACTACATTCTTCTTACAGAGAATTGACATATAGAAACAAGAGGAAGACTTGCCTATGGGCTTTGCTATTGTCAACTGTCGTGAATTATCACATGTAATACTACGTCAGGGACGACACTGTTAAACCAATATTATAGCTGAGATATGAAGATAACACTTCATACCCTAACCAAGAAGCTGCACAAATACAGATGGACTATTTGAACTCATTAAGAAACTCGATCCAGTTCACAGAGAAAGAAAAAAATGAAAAAATCAGCTGATATTACAGAATTAAAGACACCTGCAAACCATAAGCCAACCTTCACCGGACAATATATTAACTTCAGTTTCCACCATCCATACGGTATAAATAAAGACATTATCTGTTATGACCCATAACCATACCAACAGCATTAAACGTACTCTTCAGAATAAACTGTATATTTTAACTTCTGCACTTGTAGCAAAGAATACAAAGTTGAAACCAACCACCACCTAAAAGTAGAACTGGAGGAACATTGAAAAGTCGTAATTAGGAGTTTTCGAGAGCGATGCCATGAAATATTATCAAAATATTGGTCTACGCTCCAGTTTTTCCGAGTCTCACCTTTCCTAGTGGAAGCAATACTTTCCCAAACCAACACATGCGACTAAAATATAAAAATCCAAATAAAACGGTTAACTTCCGTCTCTTTTTAACATCCCATAACATTCAGTCAGTCAGTTAAGTGCCATACGGGATACACGCTTTGGGCGATCATGTCTTGAAAGAGAGACATGACTGATTGGGCAGAAGATTATCCCGCAGTAGGTTGCCGTTGCTTTCTGCGGTGGACTGGTTGCCAGCCAAGGCTATAGAACCCAACCTGTCCTATTATTTAACCAATAACTGGAGAGAAGAGACGGATTAATACCTTTCCCAAGAATATTTGTGCGTAAGTGAAATACTGCACATAAAAAAAATTCTCTTCATACATGAACTATGACGTTTTTTAAATGTTAAATATTTTCAGTTAATCTTATGAATATTTATGAGCGTTTTTTTTTTTTAGCCAGCAATACTTCGTTATAGATACCTTATTTAAAATAAAATTCATTTCAACTCTTTTCCTTGATACGAAACGCATAGACGAAAAAATATAGTTTTCCTCTTGTCTTTATTTATTTTCATACCGTTCTTTTCCTCGGATTGTAACTGAGTATACTTTTGCATATATAAGTTGTAATTGTTCTTAAAAGTAAATACAGTTACAAACGAGATATATTTTGTAGCGATTAATTTTAATAATCGGCTTTAAAATGACATATTACAAATAATCCTTCTCAAACAATGAGGAAATTACGTCAGTGATTGTCCCGGGTTCATTTCCAATTCTTATTGAATATCTCTGCAGATGATGAAATAATTTATATGTGTAACTTCAAAAATTTGGAAGACCAGAACCTAGCAGTTCAACTCCTCTGATCAAGCTATGGTAGCTCAACGAGAGAAAGACTGGCTTGTAAAATTCAAACAAAGAACGTTCCACCACTACCAAGCAAATCCTGAACTTTTTTTAATCGTTTCATCCTAAGCAATGTGGTACCGCCACTGATGCTCAGTGGGCTACATAAGAGAGTAAAAATTTAAGCAGAAGGAGAGCAAAGAGAAAGACGAACCAGTTACAGAGGGTGTCAGAGAAAGGACAAGAGAAGGATGGGAATACAGGTGTGATAACAATTGCGAAGGTAGAGTGAGAAAGGAAAAGAACAAGATACACGAGATGATGTAGAAAGAACGAGGGAAGAACTGGAGTCAAGTGGGTAAGAGATGAGAATTGACATTACATTTAAATTTCTGGAGGTTGTAGCCGTTAGAAAAGCAAGTATACGGAAGGCGGGAAATATTCCACAGGCGGGAAGTGCGAGGAAAAAAAGCTGCTGTGGTAGAATTTTTGGTTGCATTTGGTAGATTTAACTGTAAAAGGGTGGGACTTTTGTTGCCAGTCTGGTTGCTCGAGAAAATTGTTATGGAGGGGGCATCAGTGACCTAAATTCGTCGGAGCAGAAGCCATGAAAATATTTGTAGAAGAGACAGAGGTAAGCCACATCCCGTTGGTGAGAAAGTTGCTGGAGTCGAGCTGCCAGATCTGGACCTATCACATTACAGATTCTCCTTTGGATCCTATCGAGAACCCTCAGATGAACAGCAGGAGCGCCTGAGCAGATATGACAACAGTATTCTATGCACGGTCGAATGGTTAATTTGTATATGTGCAAGATGGATTCCGGCGGGGAAAAAAACTTCCTGGTTCGACACAGTGACCAACCTTCGTAGCAGTAGATTTAGCTATTGATTTAAATGTAATGATTCCACTTCAGGTCGGGAGAGAGTGTGAGCCCGAGGAGGCGCAGTATATTGTTTTCAGGGAGACTCGCTTGGTCCATGCTTATGAGGGGGCAGGAGAGACTGCCTGTGATGGTTGATAGATAGCAGCTTCGTTTTAAAAGCATTGAAATTTACAAGTCATTTCTTACCCCAGTTTACCACAGAGTGAAGGTCCTTCTCAAGATCACCTCGCCAGATTTCTTACTGATAAAGGATTTTCTTTCAATGAGACATTGCCTTGAACATCTATCGGAACTCAATCTCACTCCAGACCTTGGAACATATATAAGATCTATTTTTTAAATAATTTTGATTTAGTTTATACACAAGCACAAGCCCACCCGCCCACACTCATCCACAGTTACACACGAAAATATCGGTAGAGCACAAAATGAAAATCATTATTTTCTGAGTTTAAAATGTTTACGTGTAAGTGATAATGTTATTAGTATTTTAGATAAGAAAATAAAAGATAACTTTGGACCCATAGTTTTATAATCAAACACGGAAATACTTTTTATACGTAACCAATCAGATATGATTTTGTTTATAAATCTGAGTTTATGTAGTAAAAATGGAGAAAAATATCAGGATAAGTTATTTTACTTTACTTCAAATCTGTGTCAGTGGTCAAGTAGCATAATACTAAAACGATAAAAAAAACATTTGCAATATATAGTAAAATGATAATAATAGAAATCAGATGAATGAGGTGTTTGAAAAAAAGTAAGAAAAACATCTTTGTTTTCTCTGCTCTCCAAGGTCTACTATGCATTAGTATTTCCGTAATGCACTAACACCTTAACAAAACAGAAGATATGATTAGAAAATTACTGAAAAATGAATACCAAAAGTGATATAAACAAAAGATGAATATACATGTATGAGTCATACTAACATTACAGTTCATATATTTATAGGAAACAAAGTGACACGCACACAGACAGAAATTTAGAAGTATAAGCACTATGTGAAAAGGACGGATAAAAATAAGGTAAAAACCTTTAAAAGGATTTTTGCACATTGCTATTTAGATTAGCATTTGCTGGGAGATCTAAATTTAATTCTACTGTAAATATATATTGCTGATTATTTTATTTTTCTTTCTTTTTGCAAGAGAGATTGAATCTTCGGTATTGAGATTGAACTTACAGTATGAATTGACTTCGATAAAACAATAAAATATTTTACTTAAAAATGATATGTAAAGTACGTTTCGTTTAGTTATTTGTTTTTTTCATGACTTGAAGTCATTAAAGTAATCCATGATAAAGTATTTAAATTTTTCAATAAATTGCCCAATTAAATAAACAGATAAATACTTTTATTTCTTTTCCTTCAAAGTGTCATTTTGTCATCTGACAACTTCACTGAAGAAAATAGACTCGAAATAATAACATAGGGCAGTTAAGATTCCGAAGTTCATTCCTAGATCCTGAGCTACTGAAACTTCAGGGTCTATTACCATTTACACCTAAAATTAGAGATCTACGAATGGAAGGATAATGATTTTATGAGTTTTCATGGCCAGATAAGGGAAATTCAGCTTCAGATATAAAAACAAGTACAAAAATGAATTAATATTGTATTTATGAATAGATGTCAACTCATGTTTGAGTGGATATACCGAATTTTTTCATTGATTATTTATTAAACTTAATATAATATAGAATCAAGTAGTAAAGATTTAACTAATTATACTAGGAGATGGACTTTTTGCTGATTACATTATATTATTTTTGCTTAAAGTTGTCACATTTAGGGAAAATTGGCGTAGTAATAAACAGTAAACATTTGGAAACGCTTCTGTTTCTAGCATTTCAAAATGACCAATCTTTAATTTTTAAGTTTATATATTAATTTCACTGAATTGTCTTTTAAACGTGATGAAAAAATAACGCCTCTTTTAAAATCTTAAAAATTTGTTCTTATCAAATCTAAGTTCTTGTGCCAAACATAAAAACTCAGTAGAAACGGCAAAACAAATAAAAGGCACAAACTTATTTTTAAAAAATACTTCTGCGTTTAAGTCACAGAGAATCTACGTTACGGCAATAGGAAAGTGACTGAAACCAAAATGCCTGATCAGGACCAATAACATTGCAAATTATTGTTTGGCTTTTATCAACAATCTCTAAATATAAATCAGAAGCCCCAGACAATATGTGGCAGTAATATTCGAAATTTTGACAAATCATAGACTTATAAATATGTAAGATATATTAAAACGATAAAAATTGTCTACTATGACACAGTGAACCAACTTTTCTAGCAGCAGAGCTAGGTAGTGATTCAATATATTTCAGCATTTGATATTAGCAGAAAATGTTTGTCCAAGAAGGCGGCGCAATGAGTCACTCTCCTGGATGTTAACATCAGTTATACTCGTGCAAAGCAAAAAAGAAAAAAGGATATTCTCAAACGATTAAAAGGGAATACGTTCATTTTGGAGTCATTGAAATTAATAATCCATTCCTTTCTCAAGTTAACAACAGACTGTAGGTCATTCTTGAGATCTACTTCTAAATATGATAAAATACATTCGTCAGCAAGGCCTATTAGTAAACCTCTAAACTAAAACAAATCACTATGAAAGTATAAAAACACATTTTTATAATAAAAAATACCAGCAATACATTTTTCTATAAAAAATATTACCAACAGTACCTGTTTATAGTAAAATTATCATCAATGGCTTCTTTTAATAAAATAACCGACAATACATATTCATAGTAAAATTAACAACACTACATTTTATAGCAAACTATGCATTTAACTACAGATAAAATGTATTGTTTCTCATAAACAATACATGTGATATTTCGCTAAATAAACTCAAAAAACTAAATCATTTAAAAAAACCCGTCCAGAAATACTATAACTTTTCAACTTGTGATGTCCAGTATGCTAAACCCTGACAAGTACCTTGACCATTGTTATATATATATATATATATATATATATATATATATATATATATATATATTCAAATAAAACTTCGAAAATGACATGTGTCGTATGAGCATTTCTACGAAGTAAACTTGCTTTCTCAGCGACCGCTTATTATGGAAATTTCAAAAAGAAATTCATACATCGGAAGTTCAATTAAAAAGAAGTAAAAGGAAAGACTCACAAACACTTCTTTTCTAACCCAAATCTAAGATTCAAAACATCATTTTCCAGGTTTTGTAAAATGAAAGAAGTGGGACTAAAGGCCCATTGTAAGTTGGAGACTAGTAGGTTCAGCCCGCACTCCAAAAAGCTTTTAGATGCAATCTATGTTTAGTTGAAAAAATTCATATAATAAAGTACCCTAAACAAATTCTGTTTTCAAATTCACGTAAGGAATTCATAAACAAATGTCGGTATCAACTAATTTTTTTTTATTTTAAATTGTAATATAATGCCATATAATATGTAATCCAAAATTAATATATGCTTTCTTTCCTTCTTCTTAATCACTGTAGGATTAATTACAACAAATGAATCTCTTTTATCCTTTATCTTTACTGATCCTATCATCTGAGTAGCAAGTGATCATAGATTTTTAATTTAATTTTTCTGATCCACGTATTACTTCCCCTAACAAATTTTTTACTACTTAATACCTATTGATATTCGAAGCCCTAATTCTTAAAGCCCTTTTTCTAAAACCTTATACCTGCCCTTACTAGTTCATGATTTATTACTTATTAACCGATTTCATTATATATATATATATATATATATATATATATGCATGCATGTGTGAGCGCATGTGTGCATGTGTATGTGTGCATGTATATGTGTGAATGCATGTGGCGATATTTGAGCAGACATGAGTGTATGTACGTAGGTACGTATGTACTTATGTGCATATATATATATGTATGTATATATACATACATATATACATATGTATTCCTATTTCTACTTTTGCACATCTGCTAAGTTATATATACTATTTTATGCCTATATTTATTATTTATCTATATTTTTTAAGTCTTTAATATTAATTTTAATTATAATATTACATTTAAATATTAATTCTGAAATTTTCAAATTTCTTACTCGAAGATCCATCCCCTCTTATCAGCAATAATCTTTTATATATACAATATTTTTAAAAAAAAGCAATCATTTTTTCTGACAATCGCAAAAGCGTAAAACCCAGGGTCACAAACTCACACCTATTTAACTATATATATATTGTCATCCGCAGACAGATCTGTTTCGCTGTATCACAGCTCATCAGTATGGTTAGACTACGATGGCTTTTTAACCCAGGATTGAAACCCGACCGAATTGGTGTCAGTCGGCGATTCTACCTCTTGGCTATGGGCGTTCGGTGGAATAAGGCAGACCTTTTAGCACGTATGTTATCATTATACGCCCCCAATAGCCAGATTGCTCTAATTCCTTTTACTGAATGAGCGATGCTATAAAAACATCCCCCATTCACATACCCACATATCCACACACACACACACACACACACACACACATATATATATATATATATATATATATGGGCATGTGAATGAGGGATGTTTTATAGGTGTATACATGTGTGTGCGGAGATATATATGTGTATGTATGCATATGTGTATGAATACATATGTGTATGATATTTTTTTTTTATCATATCTCCCCGGGCAAGGCGGTAAGGCCACTGGTGTGCAGGGAGCTACGTAAGAGTGAAAAGATTGGAGAAGAGAAAGCCGGAAACCACATCATAAACAGGGAACAAGGGATGAGCCTCTACACCTGTTCAATAGACGTGGGTGGAGTGTGAACCGAGCGATAGTTCAGTCTATCTACTCCAACTGAAAAAAAAAATAAGGAAAAGTGAAAAGATTGGAGAAGAGAAAGCCGGAAACCACATCCTAAGCAGGGAACAAGGGATGAGCCTCTACACCTGTTCAATAGACGTGGGTGGAGTGTGAGCCGGGCGATAGTTCAGTCTATCTACTCCAATTAAAAAAAAAAGAAGGGAAATGTGAAAAGATTGGAAAAGAGAAAGCCGGAAACCACGACTGAAGTCGAAGGAGAGTGTACCGGAAACCACTTCCTAAGCAAGAAAATAGGCGATCACATCCACTCCTGCTCAATAGAAGGGGGTGGAGTGTAAAACCGGGTGATGGAGGGTACTATCTACTCCAATAATAATTATAATAATAATAAAAATTTAAGTTTTAACTTAGTATAAGTCGAAACGAGATTTAAACGTAAAAATTATTTACAATAGCAAAATACTACCCCTGTTAAAAAATTCAGGCAAATTAAAGACGAACATTAAAGACGAAAATTAAAGACAAAAATTAAAGACGAAAATTAAAGACAAAAATTAAAGACAAAAAAATCGCAAATCAACATACCAAGAAGGTCAGACAGACTGACAAAGTTGAGTAGAAATACCGAAGTAGGATTCCGTTCTGTAATTTTCACAGAATATTTTCGTAGTGGCCCACCATCTTGGGGTAGTTGAAGTCGAGAGAGAGAGAGGGAAAGAAAGAAAGAATGACTGATACTACACCACCTCTATCCTTAAAAATTCCTTCAAACAGCGAAACCACTGTGAAGTCGAAACGAGATTTAAACGTAAAAATTATTTACAATAGCAAAATACTACCCCTGTTAAAAAAATTCAGGCAAATTAAAGACGAAAATTAAAGACAAAAATTAAAGACGAAAATTAAAGACAAAAATTAAAAACAAAAAAATCGCAAATCAACATACCAAGAAGGTAAGACAGACTGACAAAGTTGAGCAGAAATACCGAAGTATATATATATATATATATATATATATATATATATATATATATATATATATTTAAAAAGAACAGACGTCATATTATTTAAACCCGAGGAACCTTTCGGTCAACTCTTATCAAGAGTTCTCGTTGGCTTTAATTTTAAGGGAAATAAGGAAAAGGACAAGGCAAAATAAATTACTTACAATGTTGGGAGATGGTGGAACTCGTTTAAAAATAAATTTATTGAAAAAAAAACACATAAAAGGTAAGGGGGGATGTACACATATAATTCCACAAGAGTGTTTTAAACTGAAAAAATGTTACACTCACAGACTCACCAGCAATTGCAAGGAGCGTAAAAACCGCTCTTTCTGTCTGCACAGGCTCGGCTGTTGAATTTTCAAGCACATTGCTTCCAAAATACGAAGATGATGTGTAGACCGAGCGCTGTGCAAGACAGTAAACCAGCTGTCCTCATATGCCGAGGCACACACTTGATTGTTCAAAAGATGTCATCCAATAGTTCAAAAGATGTCATCCAATCCAGAACAGATTGTGTTGTTCTTATAGGTCTGAGAGAGCCACTGGAACGTATATTAGCGGGGACTTGTTGTGAAACCCGCGTCTCCAACCTCAGATCGGTACGTCATATGTATGCCGCATCACAACAGCATTTAAATTTATAAACGATGGAACTTTTTCGAAAATAGGACAACCTATCTTTACTGAAGGAAGGAAACACAGGTCTAGTCTGAAAAACAACACGTAACTGCACCGCAAAGTAACAGGACGAAACACATGCTGAAACTCTGTCGGTTACAGTTTGACATCTTCTGCCAAGCCAGGGTATTTTCAGATACAAGGGACAGCGGTTAGATCCTTCAACCTTAGGTTCTTTATAACGTTTGATCTTGTGATCAATTACCCGTTTCACCACATTAACCGGGTACCCGTTGCCTTCGAAAATCTCCTGCAAGCGAATTAATTCGCTTTCGAAACATTCAGGAGAACAAATATTCAAGGCACGGTGAACCAATGTTTCTATCAGACCTAGTTTACGAGACTTAGGGACAAACGACTTCCAATTAGTATACAAACCATGACGTCTGTTCTTTTTAAAGCCATTAGTAATTTCTGTGGGTACAAATCGTTATTTATATATTTACGTCGGCGGTACCCCGGAAAAATCATTGGTCAGATTAATCAGGTTGTAAGAGAATGGCATAGGGTGAATAATTTGAGAATCAGAAGATCTTTTCTCAAATCTTGTTTGTCTTGTGGTGTCGTGCCTTCTTATATTCAGAAGCGGTTAGCCAGAATTAAATCCACTAACACTCTTTAGTTAAGTATGAGCTTGATAAATTGTTTGATCGCTCAAATGGGTGCTTACGTTCTTTTCGTTCAAATTTGAACAAAATCAAAACAGAAACGAGCTTCTTTGATTATTTCCGGTTCTCTCGCTTTTTAGTTAATTGCAGGTTTCGGTTGGAAGAATCTGCAAATGGGAGAAATAATAAGTACCTAGAATACTTAATCACCAGACGGTTTGGTTCTGTGTCAGGTGACCTACACCGACACATTTTCAATTATTCCAATATTAATCTCCCTGGTATTGAACTTTCTGTTCTATCCCGTGGATTGGAATTTTGTATTCCTCCCTCTGCTGTTAATAAGGAACGGATTTTTTCTGAGTTTGAGTTGTTATACTCTCAAATCATCCATCATGTTCCTAAGTCCGTCGAGAAGTGTTCTGAGGTTAAAATAGGTTGTTTGAGTTTGCCACTGAATACTCTGCGCTAGGTTGCGAGAAAGATTCTCTCGACTGGCGCAGTATTCATTTTCAAATGATTAGAGCTTTACGCTCGCGGGGTGACATTTATATCACCAAGCCAGACAAGGGTGCCGGTGTCGGGATTTTGAATAGATCGGATTATATTGCAAAGATGCATAATATATTAGATGATCCATCTAAATTTACAGTTATCGGTCCAGCCGATACTCACGATAACACCGGCAAAATAGAAGCCAAACTTTGGCTGTTGTCCAAGTATAAGGACAAATGAATTTCTAAGGACATCTATAGTAGGATCAGACCCGTGGGCTCGCAACGCCCTAGAATGTATGGCCTTCCAAAAGTTCATAAAGACGGAGTCCCACTCAGACCTATTTTGTCTATGGTGGGCTCCGCACAACATGAGTTGGCTAAGTGGTTGGCTGAGATTCTCCAACCTGTGTCTCCTGCTCTGTCTGCGTACAATGTCATCGACTCCTTCAGATTTTCTAGTTTCATTAGAAACTTAGATTTTTCATCTAGGGATAAATTTATGGTCTCCTTTGACATTGTCAGTTTGTACACAAATGTTCCATTAAATGATACTATTAACATTTGTGTAGACATGTTATATAGAGGGAGTTTAGGTGCCGCGGCAATTCCCGAGGAGTTATTCCTGGAATGTATGCGATTGGCAACTGAGGGGGTCGAATTTAGCTTTGACGGGACAATGTTTGCGCAGACGGACGGTGTTGCTATGGGTAGTCCTTTGGATCCTGTCCTTGCGAATATTTTTGTGGGATTTCATGAGCGTTTGCTATTTGAGAGGGTAGCAGAACCATTGATATATCAACGATATGTTGATGATACCTTCTCTTTATTTGACAGCGCCATTGATGCTGAACATTTTTTAGTTCAGTTAAATTCTTTACATCCTTCCCTTCAGCTTACCATGGAGATTGAAAGGGATGAATGTCTCCCATTTTTAGATGTCCTTGTTCAGCGGCGGGACGGTGCTTTCGTGACTTCTGTTTTTCGCAAACCAACTTTCACAGGTTTGTATACTAATTGGAAATCGTTTGTCCCTAAGTCTCGTAAACTGGGTCTGATAGAAACCTTGGTTCACCGTGCCTTGAATATTTGTTCTCCTGAATGTTTCGAAAGCGAATTAATTCGCTTGCAGGAGATTTTCGGAGGCAACGGGTACCCGGTTAATGTGGTGAAACGGGTAATTGATCACAAGATCAAACGTTATAAAGAACCTAAGGTTGAAGGATCTAACCGCTGTCCCTTGTATCTGAAAATACCCTGGCTTGGCAGAAGATGTCAAACTGTAACCGACAGAGTTTCAGCATGTGTTTCGTCCTGTTACTTTGCGGTGCAGTTACGTGTTGTTTTTCAGACTAGACCTGTGTTTCCTTCCTTCAGTAAAGATAGGTTGTCCTATTTTCGAAAAAGTTCCATCGTTTATAAATTTAAATGCTGTTGTGATGCGGCATACATATGACGTACCGATCTGAGGTTGGAGACGCGGGTTTCACAACAAGTCCCCGCTAATGTACGTTCCAGTGGCTCTCTCAGACCTATAAGAACAACACAATCTGTTCTGGATTCCGCTATTGGATGACATCTTTTGAACAATCAAGTGTGTGCCTCGGCATATGAGGACAGCTGGTTTACTGTCTTGCACAGCGCTCGGTCTACACATCATCTTCGTATTTTGGAAGCAATTTGCTTGAAAATTCAACAGCCGAGCCTGTGCAGACAGAAAGAGCGGTTTTTACGCTCCTTACAATTGCTGGTGAGTCTGTGAGTGTAACATTTTTTCAGTTTTAAACACTCTTGTGGAATTATATGTGTACACCCCCCCGTACATTTTATGTGTTTTTTTCAATAAATTTAATTTTAAACGAGTTTCATCATCTCCCAGCATTGTAAGTAATTTAATTTATTTTGCCTTGTCCTTTTCCTTAATTCCCTTAAAATTAAAGCCAACGAGAACCCTTGATAAGAGTTGTCCGAAAGGTTCCTCGGGTTTAAATAATATGACGTCTGTTCTTTTTAAAGCCATTAGTAATTTCTGTAGGTACAAATCGTTATATATATATATATATATATGTGTGTGTGTGTGTGTGTGTGTGTGTGTGTGTGTGTGTGTGTGTGTGTGTGTGCATGTACGCAAGTGTGCAGGCATGTGTGTGTATATACACATATATATGTATGGTATTGGATGTGGATTTGCGTGTGTGTATGTAAAAATATATGCTTACGCGTGTGTTTTTAGTACAAAATATGAAACATTATTATATTTTTATAATTTTGTGATTTAATTTTAAATTTACTTTATTTATTTTATTTCAATTTAATTTTTATATTTTTGTATATATAGATATTTATTTATGTGTGCATATGAATATATATATATATATATATATATATATATATATATATATATATATATATATTAATTTTGTTATTACAATGCTTTTGTTGTAACCCCTAATATTAGGAACAACAAAATATAACAAACACAGTTAAATATATTTTGAAACACAACAATATTCGTTTTTATTATGTTTTTTTCTCACACCGACATGGATACAGCAGGTTTGGGTAGGGTAAAAAATTACAGTCTACACGTGGTGTATTGTTCAGCAGGCATGTTATTGTTTTCCTTTTCCCTTTTTCTTTGTGAAGAATTAATGAATCATTAGGGGAGAGTTGTCTCTACTAACAACACCCCTTTTTACCTTTTTGTTCATATGATTTATTTCTGGAATTTATTTGAAGCCGATAACTAAACGTTTTTCTAAGTACACGTTTTGGTGGTGTCCTGGGTGGAGTAAACTTTTTACTGGAGTCCTTTTGGTATATCTTGGGAACATTATGGAGGCAGTTCAAAGATGTCCAATAGGATATCTAGCGGTAAGGTGAAGATTGATTTGGTCTCTGGAAGGTGAGAGGATCGTAATTGGTTTGCATGTTGAACCCAAACTGTACACTCTATATCTAAGTTATATGTAACATTTCCAGAACAACATAGAATGCGTCTTTGAATCCATTTTTCTTTGCCATTATGATAGTTTTTAGCAAGCATGGATTGTCCTGGTACATATGTTGGTTTCACTGCTCCATAATGTTGGTTAAATTGTTTCTCCATCACCATGTTCCTTTTTGGGGGGAATGTTTTGGAGTAGGATGGATGACATCCATATACAAACGAACTTTATGATTCATCAGTGCTTCTGCTGGTGAGTTATCATTAGGTGTGTTGGGATTTGGTGTGGCTCTGTAACTACTGAGGACTATTTCTAATATTTCTTGTGTAATTCTCTCCCCTTTGTTTTCTATGAGTGTCTTATTAAAAGTATCTATAAACTGCTCCACCTGTCCATTTGATTGTGGATGAAAAGGTTGTGTTTTAATATGTTGAATGCTATTAAGTGCACAAAAATTTGAACATGTAGCTAAAGTGAATGCAGTGCCATTATCAGAAACTAATATCTGTGGGATTCCAAAGTAATTGAAAATCTGTTTCAAAATTTGATTTCATTCATCTGCAGTTAGTGACTCATTTGAAAAAATTCCGGGTATTTGCTGTAAGCATCAAGAAGTATAAAATAACACTGTCCATTGATAGGTCCAGCGAAATCAATGTGAAGGTGTGACCAGGGTGATTCAGGGATAGGCCATGAGCTCAGTGTAGTTTTCCTGGGAAATTTCGCTAACAGTTGGCAGTTGGAACACGTGCGTGCCAATTCCCCCAACCGCTTATCCATCTGCATGCTAGGGCTTTCATACAGCTAATACATTGATGACCATAATGAAATTGCTTGTTCATGCTGTCCTGTAATGAGGAGGGGATAATTACGCGCTCAGCAAAAAGAAGACAGAATTGACTTCTGACAATGAAGCTCGACATTGAAAGAAAGGTTGAATTCATTTGTTTGTGAATACTTTAGGCCATTTTGTATAATAAAAGTGCATCACTTTTTGTAGAATTAGATTGGAAGATGTGGCTTTACGGATAATTATAGAAGTATATATACCATTATCAACGCCGAGGTGGTTCAGCATCTCACAGCACACAGGCTTCTCTCGGACAAGCAATATGGTTTCCGCTTCACCAGGTCTACTGCTGATATGCTAACGACCATCACCGAGTACATATACCAGGCACTCGACAGGAATGGCGAAGCCCGAACCGTTGCATTGGATATATCTAAGGCGTTCGACAGACTTTCGCATGCTGGCCTTCTATGTAAACTGCGGAGCTATGGTATAACTGGACATTTGTTTGAACTAATCCAGTCATTCCTCTCTAACCGCACAATGAAGGTGGTATTAAACGGACATGCCTCTCAGAACTACCATACAAACGCAGTGTCCTCCAAGGCTCCATCTTAGGTCCTACACTCTTCCTGATATACATTAATGATCTCCCTGATTCCATAAGAGCCCAAATAGGTTTGTACGCCGATGACACCACAGTTTACTCTCGCCTCCTACAAAATCTGGTGTAGGCGTCAAAGCTAACCTCGCAGACGAAATTGAAAAAGACCTCCAATCCATATTGGACTGGGGTAAGAAATGGCTAGTAAATTTTAATGCTTCTAAAACGAAACTACTCTCAATTAACTATCATCGACAATCTCACCTAACTCCCATTAGCATGGACCAGGCTTTCCTCCCAGAGAGTAAAGCACTACGCCTCCTTGGTCTCACACTTTAAGCGGACCTCAAATGGAATGACTATATCGAATCCACTGCTAAATCCGCTGCTATGAAAGTCGGTTCTCTGTGTAGGGCCCGGAAGTTTTTTCCGTCTAAATCTATCCTGCATATTTATAAATCTACCATCCGCCCGTGCATTGAATACTGCTGCCATATCTGGTCGGGTGCCCCTGCTGTTCTCCTCGGGCTTGTCGATAAGGTTCAGAGGAGGGTCTTTAATGTGATAGATACCGACTTGGCAGACCGCCTGCAGTCTCTCTCCCACCGGCGCGACGTGGCTTCCCTGTGTCTCTTCTATAAATACTTTCACGGCTTCTGCTCCGATGAACTTAGATCACTGGTGCCCCCTAAATACGAATTTGAACGAGATACTAGATTAGCAACTAGATCCCACCCTTTTACAGTGAAACCGATAAAATGCAGCCGTAACTTCTACTCCAACAGTTTCTTTCCTCGCACTTCCCGACTGTGGAATTCTCTTCCACACGATTGCTTCCCTGACGGCTACAATCTCCAGGAGTTTAAATGTAAGGTCAATAGACACCTCCTAACACACTAACCTGCTCCCATTCTATCAAACACTCTTCCCATCTGCCCAACCCTCATCCTCGCTATCCTTACTCATCTGTCACCTTCCTCCTGACATTCCCTATGTCTAACCACTCCTTCTCTTTACCTTCCCCTATGTAGCCCCATGCGCAATAGTGGCAGTGGAATGCCTTGCTTGGGGTGAGATGATTAAAAAAAAAAGTGAAAATATTTACAATAAGGCCCTTCAAAAAAGTGACTGGTAATGCTCTTATAGTAGAAGTGATTTCTGGCTCAGGGATACTGCTGCAAAGTTCTCTGGTACTTTATTTTGTATTGTCATGAGCCTAGACCATTTGTATCAGTTCTGTTATAGTTTAAAATTATAGTCGAATAGTGTAGTCGCCCATCATTGCAGACGATTTGCTGTATACACAGAAATACTTTTTTGGATCCAAAAATATTGAAAAGAGGCTTGTGGTCTGTGGTCAGTGTAAAAATGATGCCTATACAACATTTTATGAAACCTTTTAGTAGCAATGACTATTACTAAGACTTCCTTTTCAATCTAGCTAAAGTTGCGTTCTGCAGGTTTCAGTGATCTAGATGCAAGAGCAATTGCCTTTTGGCTGCCATCTGGAAAATATGAGAAGTGACAGCTCCAGCAACATAATTAGAAGCATCTACGACAATATCCATAGATGGGTCGTAGTGTGACAGCAAAAGGTTTAAGAAAGTAAGGACTTTACCCTTGCGAAATCTGACTGACATGCATCAGACCAGTCCCATGTGATCTTTTTTTCAAAAGATTGTTGAGAAGTACCCGAACGCGATTAAGTTCGGGCAAAAAAGCACTGTAATAGCAAACCACACCCAGGAAAGAACGTAATGTTTTTACATTTGTTGGTACTGGAATATTTTTTATTGCAAAGATATTTTCTGGGTTTAGTTTTCACCATTTTTGTCAAATATAAAACCAAGGTATTTAATTTTGTCCCAGAAAAATTCACACTTTTCAGCTTTAACACGGAATCCGTATTGTTGGAATTGGCTGAAAACAGAAAACAAACGCTACAAAAGTTCACCTTGGGATACAGCTGCAGCAGTAATGTCATCAATAAATGCTGCAACTCCAGTCAATCAGGCCAGCATTGTGTCCATTGTTTGCTGGAAAATGACTGATTCTGGTTTGTTTGATTCCGAAGCTAAGGCTTAGATTTTTCGGCATATCGCCACTGTTGTAGATTTCTTTTATTTGTTTACGCCAAAATCGTCTATTACAATACCGTCTGGTTTTGCTGTTTTGTTTCTATTTAGTTTGGCCAGTGCAGCTTTCACTTTGGATAATTACTGTCCCGTCGGTTTTTGTGTGTATTGTCATTTGTCAATAAATTTGCTCTCATTTGTCGTAAAAGAAATCTAGTATATATTCTTTTTATCGCTGACGTAGTTTTTCATTTTCTAATACCTCCTTGGACTATTGAAAAGCATTTCCCTTGTCCTGTTAGTTCTCTTATTTTTTATGCATGTCTCCTTTATTAGTTATAGTTAATCTCTCTATTTCTGTACATTTGTCGTTGAGCCTCTTTAGCCTGTATGAATTTGTTCCTTATTTTCTTACGTAGTTTTCTGTATGGGCATTGTTTCTGTTGCTTTGCATCATGTCGAGAATCTCATCTGTGATCCACTCATTTTTTTCTACGTGTATTGTCCTTTTGCTAAGTGCGTTCTGTTTCGAGTTTCTGTTTCCAGTTTGTCTCTCGTATGTTTTTTAGTGTCCATGTATTTTTCCTGCAGATTGAGATCGTTCACAAGTCTGTTGTAGTGCAGTCTGAGTGCTAAACTAGGCTTCTTCAATCTCTGAAGTTTCATCGTTAGTTTACATATAATAGGAAAGTGGACGCTTCTACATTCGACAGTTGGATCGGTTTTTCAATGAACAACTCCATTTCTGAATCTCCTGTTTATAGTTTTATAGTCGATTAGGTTTTTCGTGTCACCTCCTGGAATTCTCCATATTCATAACTATTGGGGAGTCACCCCTATTTACACAATCTATGGACTCTTAAATAGTATATAAATAATCCTGTCTACAGAGAACGGCAGTTGTCTGTTGAGTT
Organism: Ascarosepion bandense; assembly: GCA_037127315.1. NCBI lineage: Eukaryota > Metazoa > Mollusca > Cephalopoda > Sepiida > Sepiidae > Ascarosepion > Ascarosepion bandense. The sequence continues at coordinate 6,480,605 of JBBBDQ010000809.1, forward strand.
GGGTCAGTTGAGTGAGTTGGATTGAGTTGATAGAACACTTGAACCGCCGCTCGTTGGTCAGCAAGAAATATAGACTTATTACCGGACTTACTTCTTTGTATATACTAACAAGTATTCCTGAATCTACTAACCGTGTACGGGTTGTATATCTTTTGTTCAATACACTTACCTTTTTTCCTCTCATATCTTTTTTGTGTTATTATTATACTGTGTGGTTTCTAAACAAGAATCCACAACAATTTGGCAACGAAGATTCGAAGAAGTTCACGCGGAGGAAAAAATACGTTCTCAATTCAGTCGCCAAACAATAATTTGGCGACGAAGAGTCGAACAAGTCACGTGGAGGAAAATACGTGTTTTCACGTGTGTCGCCACAGCAATTTGGCGACGAAGTATTCGTACAGATTCACGCGGAGAAAAAATACATTCTCGCCAAACAACAATTTGGCAACGAGGATTCTAACAGTGCACACTCGGAAAAAAAAGTTGTCATATCAGTCGTAAAAAGCAAATTAACGACAAAAAAGAACGAACTTACGCATAACACCAAGGGAAAAAATCTTAGCGTCGAGGACCTCGAAAATCACATAGGAGGAGTCGACAACATCAAATGGTGAAACAGATATTGATTCAAGCAAAATGGAAGATTTTCAAAAGAGAATACTCGAAATTATAAAAGGAACGGAAGAAAGACAATATCGACTAGAAATGAGACAAATGGAAATGCAAAAGGCTAACGAAGAAAGACAAACAGAAATACAAAAAAGACAAATGGAGATGCAAAAGCAAAACGAAGAAAGACAAATTGAAATGCAAAAGACAAACGAGGAAAGACAAACACAACTGCAAGAAGTGTTATTAAAATAACAAGCACAGCACTGGATAGGAACACGGAGAAGGAGACATTTTCAGAAGATGTGGTATAGAACGCGATTGAAATTTTTAAATACTTAGTGGAGGAAGATAAAAATTTCGGAGAGTATTACAGGCAATACGAGGATATTTTTAATATCGACTGTCAGTACTGGAGTGAGAAGAAAAAATTAAGACTTCTACTCAGGAAACTAGGCACAGACGAAAACACCAAATTCGTAGATTATATTCCCCCTAAAAAAAACGAATAATCTAACGTTCGATGAGGCAGTGACAGGTATCACAGAGCTGTTTTCCACCAAATCTCGTTGTTCCATAAAAGGTGGAAATGCTTTAATCTCAGAAAAGACGAAAACGAGGACTACTCTACTTTTGCAGCTATTGTCAATAAACATTGCGACGATTTTAAATTGTCGGAACTTACCCCAGGCAATTTCAAGTGTCTTATATTTGTCCAAAGACTAGTTGCTACTAAAGACAGCGAAATGAGGAAACGCATGCTGACCAAACTGCAAAACAAGCCAGGTCTAACATTACAAAAATTGTCAGAAGATTGCCAGAAATGGCTCAGGCTAAAGAAAGATAGCAAGGACATTGAAGAGTCAGGAGTAGCGTACATTAGAAAGGTAAAAAGAAATTTACGTTCTTTTTACCCTCTCCACAGAAAAAACAAAACTATAATGCCAAAGAGAAAAAATACAGCACGACGGTTGACAAGAATCCAATAAAATACAAGCATCCCACTTCTGCATGTTACAGATGTGGTGGATAGCATTGACGTAAAGATTGTTTTTTTAAATGTAAAAAGTGCCGAGAGTGTCGTAAGATGCACCGGTATGTAGAAATAGAAATAAACCTAGTAGAGTAAGATCTGCTAGAGTGGGAAATAATAATGCAAACACCAGAAGATACGTTGAAATGGAAATTCTGAATAAAAAAATTAAATTGCAACTGGATTCGGGATCTGATTTGACGATTATAAACTTACAAACCTGGCGGAAGTTAAATAGGCCGATCATGCTACGAACTCAAAAAATCGCAAAATCAATAAAAGAAAAAAGAATCAAACTGGAAGGCGAAGTAAATGTAAATGCAAAATTTAAATGAAAATTAAAAAAAATAAAAATCTACAAACGAAAAACACATACAATCTGGTAGGAACGGATTGGATGCAAAAATTTAATATATGGGATTTACCAATTAATGCTTGTTGCAAAAAATTAAAAAACGTGACGAAAGCGGTATTTCAAGAAAGAAAAAGTCACAACAGAATTCGCAAAAAAGAAACCCGTTTTTATTAAACCGATATTTACGGCAAAAACTTTCACACCAGGCGAACTAACGACACACATAAACCAAAGAAAGAACGAAAAGCCAAGTTCATCATTTTCAAAAAAGTTTTGGCGCGATGGAAAAAATGCTTTGGAAGCCGTGGAGAATATTAAATCTCAAACCGGAAAAAATGCTAGCTCCTCCCAAAAAGAAGCTAGGGAGGGGGTGTTCGGGAGTCACCCCTATTTACACACTGTATGGAATATCCATAGTATACAAATAATCCTGACTACAGAGAACGGCAGTTGTTTGTTGGGTTGGGTCAGTTGAGTGAGTTCGATTGAGTTGTTAGAGCACTTGAACCGCCGCTCGTTGGTCAGCAAGAAATATAGACTTATTACCGGATTTACTTCTTTGTATATATTTGGTTTCTACTAACAAGTATTCCTGAATCTACTAACCGTGTACGGGTTGTATATCTTTTGTTCAATACACTTACCTTTTTTCCTCTCACATCTTTTTGGTGTCATTATTATATTGTGTGGTTTCTAAACAAGAATCCACAACAATAACCGTCTTGGGTATTCTTGAAACCAGTCGTTGGTTATTACCTGGTCATTCGCTGTGTACCACTCGACCCATTTTTCTTCTTGGTCATTGCGGTTTCCTCATACAAATTTGCCAACTGTTGCACCTTTCCTCTCTTTACCTAACTTCGAATTCAGATCTACCATTATAATTTTAATTTCTTGTGTTTTACACGTTGTGCAGTATGGCATAGAAAGATTCTATTTCCCTTCCCAGTGCTTTGCGTTGTTAGTGCATATACTACTATGACAGCTATGTTGAAGGGTTTTCCTTTCAGTTTGACCACGAGAACTCTTTTGGGTAATTGGAATTAGCCCAAAATGCATTTCTTCATATCTTGGTCCAGTATCAAACCGACTCCTTTTTCGTCATTTTTATCGCGTGCGTATAGGATCCTGTGATTGTCACTGACGAAATTTCCGTTGTTTGGACATCTAGTTTCGCATATTTCTAAAATGTTGATATTCAACCCCTCATCTCTTGCTTGACATTCTCGAGTTGTCCCCAGTTGTTCAACGTTCTGATGTTCCATGTCCCTAGAGTATTTTTTTGTTTATTGCAAACAGTTTCAGAATAACGGTCCAGTGATACCTGTTGTTCCTTTCAACTCCAAAAAATTGTATTCCCTTTACGTCAACAGTTACTTGATGACGGTCAGGTAACACCTGTTGCTCATGTCGGTCCTCACCGAGCGGAGAGTTAATTGATCTTAACCCCCTTCACAGCGTTAGGTTTTATATATTGATTTTTCAATGCCATGATTGTTCTTGGTAATAAATGCGGAATGGTTTCCCGTTGCCTTCTCCACGGTGATTTATCAAGACACCGCCTCTAGTTAGCTGGCTATTGACTCTTCGAGAGTTATTCCGCCCTTTTATAGGTTTTATTTTATTTTTCATCATACTGGGTTTCTAATATCCCGCCTCACTCACAAGACTATACAGTGGGATAGCTGGTTTGGTCGCTGACAGTCCGACAGTGAAATTGTTGTAACAGCACATATACACATACACATACACATACACAAAAAATATTTTTGTATACCTACCTGTGTCGTGCGGAAGGAGGATTAGGTTAGTCTCTCTCTAGCTCTACGGAATATTTATAAGAAGAGTAACTACACTATCAGTTACAGTACGTTGTATAAAACAGTTTTCACAATGATATTTAATCTAAGTAATTTAGATCACTTATAGAACACACTGCTGGATTTTTACTGAACTGTTTTCAGCCAGAGATTCAAAAATTAAAATCGAATCAAGGTTTTCTCAAAGTCAGCAGGAACATATTTAAAGAGTTGTAGATACGGAATAGACATTTTGTTAAATCCTTAATCTGGGTAGATTCATACTATTTTCAATAAACAGATTTTTTAGTTTTAATGTCATCTCATCAAATATTAAGAAAGCTAAAATACTTTGAGTCTCCACCGACATAACCATTTATTATGTTATTTTGTTGAACAACAAAATATATTTTCAACGAAAGAGATAAATATATAGTAGTTAAAGTTACAACTAATAATTCCAGAGATGGTAAACTCTTCGATTTCATTTGAGCTATATTAGCTTCAGCAAAAATTAAATTAGAAACATTTTCTGCAAATTATAACTTCAAGAAATTTGATGCTAACTATCAGAAAAATACAAATGGAACATATGAGGAATAAGATTCCGGATACTTTAACACCCATAGGGCGTATTAAAGTTAACTATATGAGGCAAACTAACAAGTAACCCATATGACGAGTAAAATCGATGGTAGAATAAGGTCTACAATGACTAAGAGCAATATATTTAACTGGCCCATAGCTGACATTAAGTGAATGACGTCAAAACGAAAAGCTTCTCACTTGCCCCTGCATGCATCATGCTAATATCGATGTTGATTGTCTGTATGTTTCCAGATCCTAAGGAGATAGAGTATTACTTCAGCTAGAACTGTCTTTAAAAAATACACCAATTGATCTTGTAAGATATCTAAAATTTACAGTGGTTACATAGTGCATATTTAAAAGCTGCAACAGAAGATTTTATTCTTGCTGCACAAGACCAATACTTCCTAACAAGAAATTATGAAGCAATCACTGAAAAATTATGTTAACTCGAATAGCCGATTCTGTTATGAATGTCCAAAAGCAAGTGGACTTCTTATATCAGGTTATACGGTATTAATATTCACGGAATATAAACCTCGACATGGCAGGTTGTATCACACAAGTAAATATCGAGTCTGTGAAGAAAATGATGGTATATAATAAGTGAATGCAGCAAGCTGACTCAAAAGAAGCCAAAGAAGTATTCAGGTTGTTGAAAGCATCGTTCGTTGTAAAAAGATCTTTCCTGGGTTTTAGTTGTTTGCTTTTAGTTTCTTGACAGTCAATATTTCTGTTAGAGATTTTAATATCCTTGAACAATTTATCTAGAAATCGGGAACAACATACAACCCATCCAGAAATTGACTATTTATTATGGAACCAAAAATTGAGAGCGATAATATGGCATCTGTTTTCTTTGTTAAAATGTGAATACCAGTCAGTCATTGGGAGTCCCACTGAATTAATTTTTACGGATTATTCAATTTTTCTAAAGTACTACAAAGACATCTATCTCTCCTGTAAATGCCAATCAGCTTTTGGATGTTGTAATGAGTTAATTTTCATAGTTTTTAAAACTATTTGTAGAAAGACTAAAATGGCATCTATTTTCTTTGCTGTTATGTCAGTCAGTCATTCGATGTCCCAGGGAAATAATATTTACAAGTTATTTTTTTCTCAGAAATACTAAAATGACATCCTGTCTTATTTGTCAACGTGAAAACGCTAATAAGTGATTCGATGACACATGATATAATTTTTACATAATTCTTAAATATTTTAGAAACATTACAATGGCATCTATCTATTTTCTTACCCAGTAAATACCAATCAGTCATTCAATATCCCAATGAATCAATTTTTCCATATTATTCAATGTTTTAGAAACACTAAAGTAGCATCCGTCTACTTAATATATCCGAATTAATTAATTTTTAAAGTTTCATAAAGTTTTAGAAACGCTACAATAGCATCTGTCTACTTTGTTACAATGTAAATACCAGTTAGTCATTCGACGTCGCTATAAATTAATTTTTAGAGATTCTTAAAATTTTTAGAAACACTACAATGGCATCTGTTTAATTTGTTACTATGTAAAGATCAGTCAGTCATTTGATTTCTAAATAAATTAATTTTACCCACCCTTAAAGTTTTTTTTTAAGAAATACATAGCATCTATCTTATATGTTACCATGTGAATACTAGTAAGGCTATCATTCGAAGTCAAAATGTATTAATTATTTCAATTTCATAAAGTTTTTTTTTTAAACACTACATTAGCATCTGTCATCTTTGTTACCATGTGGATACCAGTCAGTCTTTTGATATTCCAATGAATAAATATTTACAGATTCTTAAACCTTTTAGAGACAATACAATGGCAAATGTTTAATTTAATGCCATGTATATATCAGTCAGTCATTAGATGTTCAAATTAAATATGTTTTACAGATTTTGAAAGCTTTTTAGAAACACAACAATGCATTTGTCTATTTTTTACCATATAAATGTTAGTCATTCGACGTCCCAATTAATAATTTTTACAGATTCTTAAAGTTATTTAGAAACACTACAATGGCATTTGTTTAATTTGTCACCATGTAAATACCAGTTAGTCATTTAATGCCCGAATGGATTACTTCTTACAGAGTTTTAAAATTTCAGAAACACAACAATGGCATCTTTCTAATTTGGTAGCATTTCCATACCAGTCGGTCATTCGATGTGCCAAAGAATTAATTTTTACAAGAAGTACAACAGCGTCTGTCTAATTTATTACCATGTAAATGCCAATCAGGCATTCGATGTCAAAATGAATTGATTTTTACAGATTCTTAACAATGTTTAGAAACACTAAAATGGCATCTGTCTTTTTTGTTAATATGTGAATACCAGTTCGTCTTTTGATGTCCAAATAAATTAATTTTCACACTTTCTTCCAATTTGTCTTTTAGAATCACTACATTGGCATTCGTCTACTTAGTTACCATGTAAATACCAGTCATTCCTTCGATGTCCCAAGGTTATAATTTTCACAAATACTTAAAATTTTGTTAAAACACTACAATGACATCTGTTTTCTTTGTTACCATGTAAATACAAGTCAATCATCAGATGTTTCAATAAATTAATTTTTACAAATTCTTAACGATGTTTAGAAACAAAACAATGGCATCTGTCTACTTTTTACAATGTAAATACAATTCGATTTTCAAATGAATTGATTTTTACCGATTCTTTGTTGTTTAGAAACACTACAAAGGCATCTATCTTACTTGTAACTGTGTAAATATCAAATTCGATGTTCAAATTGATTAATTTTTTCAGACTCTTGAAGATGTTTTGGAAGAAAAAAACAATAACATCTTTCTAATTTTTACCATGTAAATACTAGGCAGTCGTTCACTGTCCCAATGAATTAATTTTTACAAATTCCTTATGTTTTTTAGAAATACTACAATATTATATTTTTAATTTGTTATGTAAATACCAGTCAGGTAGTCATTCTATATTCAAATAAATTAATTTGTACAGATTCTTACAGATTTTAGAAACAGAAAAATGACATGTGCCAAATTTGTTTTCATGAAAACACCAGTCAGACATTGGATGTACCAATGAAAGTTTTCAGAAACACTAAAATGGAATTTGTCTACTTTCTTACCAGGTAAGTGACAGTCAGTATTCGATGCCTAAATGAAATAATTTTTAGTTTCTTACATTTTTTAAAATCACTACAATTATATCTGTCTACTTTGTTACCATGTAAATACAAGTCAGTCATTCGATTTTGAAATGAACAAATTTTTACCAATTCTTAAAGTGTTTTAAAAACACTACAATAACCTATATGTACTTTGCTGCCATGTGATTAACAATCAGTCGATTTCCAAATTAATTATGTTTTACAGATTATTAAAGTTTTTTTTTAGAAACACTACCATGGCATTTGTCTATTTGTTACCATGTAAATGCAAGTCAGTCATTCGATTTTAAAATGAATTAATTTTTACTGATTCTTTTATATAAATACTACGGTGGTTTCTGGCTATTTTGTTTTCATTTAAATACCAGTCAGTCTGTAATTTGATTTACAAATGAATTAATTTTTACCGATTTCTGAAAGTTTTAGAAACACTGCAATGACATCCGTCTACTTTGTTATCATATAAATACCAGTCAGTCATTCGATGACCACATGAATTAATTTTCACAGATTCTTTGGTTTTAGAAATCACTGCAAGCACCAGTCAGTCATTCGACATTCAAATTAATTAATTTGTAGAAAGTTTTAAAATGTTCTTTAAAATTCTACAATGTCATCTGTTTAAATTGTTATCGTGGTACCAGTTATTCGATGTCCAAATAAATTAGTTCTTACAGATTCTTAAAGATTTTAGAAACAGTTCATTTTCATTTGCCTAATTTGTTACCATTTAAATACCAATTGGTTATTTAATGCCCCAATGAATTAATTGTTACCGATTATTTGTTTTTTAGAAACACTACGACGGCATCTGTCTACTTTGTTACCATCTAAATACCAGTCTGTTATTCGATGACTCAATGAATTATTTTTACAGATTCTTACTTTTTTAAGAAACGCTACAATCTGTCTTATTTGTTACCATGTAAATATCAGTCAGTCAATCATACAAAGTCCAAATTGATTAATTTTTACAGATTCCTAAAGCTTTTCAGAAATATTACAATGGCATCTATCATTTTTTACCATATAAATATCAACCAGTCTTTCGATGTTCCAATAAATTAATTTTTACAGATTCCTATATTATTTTGAAACACTACAATCACATCTGTCTTGTTTGCTATCATGTAAATATCAGTCAGTCAATCATACGAGTTTCAAATTAATTAAATTTTACAGATTCCTTTAGTTTTTAGAAAAACTTACACAGTATAGGTCTACTTTATTACAATGTAACTACCAGTCAGTGATTTGATGCCTAAACGAATTATATTTAAGAGAGTTTAAAAGTTTTTAGAAGCAATACAATGGCATCTATCAACTTTAATATCTTATAAATTCCAGTCATTCGATGTCCCAATGCATTAATTTTTACAGATTCTTAAAGTGTTTTTAGAAACGCAACAATGGCATCTTTCTATTTTGTCACCATGTAATTACTAGTCAGTCATTCGACATCCAAATGAATTATTTTCTAGGAAGTCACAAAGTTTTCTTAGAAATTCTACAATGTCATTTGTTTAATTTGTTACCACGTAAATACCGATCAGTCAGTCATTCGATGTCCAGATAAATTAGTTTTTATAGACTCTTAAAGATTTTAGAAATAGTACAATAGCATCGGATGTGCGTTGTTGTGCATTGGATATCGGCTCGGAACGAGAAATCGGGGGACCGAGTTCGAATTCCAGCCGAATTCATTGCATTCAGTTACGCGCAAATACCCTTGGGAAAGGTATTAATCCGTTTATTCCTCCCAGTTATGGGTTAAATAACAGAACAGATTGGGTTTTATAGCCTTGGTCAGCAACCAGTCTACCGCAGAAAGCAATGGCAACCTACTACGGGATAATCTTCTGCCCAGTCAGTCATGTCTCTTTCGAGACATGATCGCCCAAACGTGTATCACGTATGGCACTTAACTGAGTGACTGACAATAGCATCTGTTTAATTAGTTACCATGTAAATAGCAATTAGATATTCGACGTCCAAATGAATTATGTTTTACAGTTTAAAAATCAAAATATGGCATCTGTCTACTCTGTTACCATGCAAATACCAGTCAGTCATTCAATTTCCACATGAAATAATTTTTACAGATTCTTTGCTTGTTTTTTTTTTAAGAACCACTACAATGGCATCTCTTTTAGTTGTTACTATCTAAATACCAATCAGGCAGATATTCGACGCCCCAATGAATTAATATTTACAGTTTCGTGAAGTTTTTTTAGGAACACAATAACGGCATCTGTCTACTTTGTTGCCATATAAATATCAGTCAGTCATTCGATGGTTCAAGAAATTAATTTTACAGATTCTTAAATTTTTAAGAAGCACTACAATGGCATATGTCTTATTTGTTACCATGTAAATACCAAGTTAGTCAATTATACTAGGTCCAAATTAATTAATTTAGTAAGATTATTGGATGTTCGTTGCAGTGCAATGGACATCGTCTCGGAATTAGAAATCGGGGAGCCGAGTTCGAATTCCAGTTGAGTTCCCTTACACGCAAATACCCTTGGGAAATATATTAATCCGTCTCTTCCAAAGGGAAGAGACGGATTAATATCATATCAGTGAGTCAGTCATTCGATGTCAAAATGAATTAATTTTTACAATTTCTTAAATATTTAAGAAACACTACAATAACATCCGTTTTATTTTGTTGTGTTGCTTCGTTTCGGTATAATTAGAAGATAACACAAACTTGAATTAATGATGTTTATTTTTGGTATACAACTTTAGGTTTTTTTACATCAAGTTGCAACCTTTAAATTTTGTGTGGATACAGGAGCAGACTAGCTAAATTCTCTTCACTGTGGGATGCTAGTAGTAAACGAGCCTATCCCTTCTGGACTTTAGTGGTCAACTGACTAGCGTCTTGCTTTTTTCAAATCTTCTACACAAAACTACTGTCCTTAACTCCTACTTCTTACTCCTACTCTTAATCCTACTCCTACCAAAAGAAACGGTTCCTTATTTTGCCGCCCAATTTTGAATTCTTGGCGTCAGTGTGTCTACCTTTTTCTATTTTTAGAACACACGCCATTTTATAAACCATAACAATTTCATACTATGTAAATACTAGTCAGTCATTCGATGCCCAAATAAATTAGTTTTTGCAAATTCTTAAAGTGCTTTTTTTTTTAGAAAAACAACAATGGTAACTGTTTAATATTTTTTATTTATCTGTCAGTCATTTAATTTTCCAATAGATATAAACAAGTGTATCGTTGCAAGAAGAATTATGACAAAGGCAGATGTAAATTTACAATAAACAAGATAAATTTATATCTTCTTTGTCATAATTCTTCTTGCAACCATACACTTGTTTATATCTATTTATCCAATAGATAAATACAGACGAGTGACTTACGAATTTGGGTGTTCTTAATTCTAAATCCCGTTGGCGTAAGATATTGGTATGAATTTGTTTTAGGCTGACCGTCTGTATTTGTATGTAATGTTCACGACAATATGTGTGGTTTCTCAAAAGTGGTTGTCCTTTGAGAAAAGGGGACAAAATGTTCAGAGAAGTGGAAAGGGAACAAATATGTGTCGCACGAAAAGTGAAGTGGGTAGTCGGTAGCTCTGTGATGTTCTCTCTTTCCTTCCGTAGTACTAATCATGAAATTGACTGGTTGTTCCTTCTTTCTTCCTTGACGTGACCGTGGGTGAGAAGTTAAGGCAGAGGTGTTGCTGATCGACCAGCCGCGTAGCAGCCTGTAAGTCTTTCTAACGAATTCAACTTTCTCGGCAATTTATATAGCGAAACCAAACTTCGCGTAGGCTTGTTAGATTTAAAAGTCTTGTTTCCGGATATATTTTCCAGGGTTCTAATTTTCTGGTTAATATTTTCACATATATGTGTGAGGAAAGAAGAAATTTGTGGTGTTAACGATTCGGCTGTTCGGACGTCCATTTACGAACCAGTCAAACAATAGTATTTAGCGGAACTTGGAGCCTGCTTTAATGGGTTTCTGAGACAGAATGTAGAAATCCAATTTGAAGCCAGAATTGTATGTGTGCTAAGCAAATTTGAGTGTTTTCAGTAAGTAACTGTAAATCAGAGGAGACATTCAGTTTTATAACACAATAAATTAATTTTTACAGTTACTTAATTTAAAAAAAAAACACTACAATGGTATACGTATACTTTGTTACTATGTAAGCAGACATTCGATATCTCAATAAATTAAATTTAACAGAAGCTTAAAGGTTTTTAGAAACACTACAATGGCATCAGTCTACTTTGTTGCTATGTCAGTCATTCGATGTCCTAATCAATTACTTTTTATAATTTCTTATAGTTTTTTAGAAATATTACATTGACATCTGTCTAATTTGTTGCCATGTCAATACCAGTCAGTCATTTGATGACCCAATAAATGAATTTTTACAGATTCTTAATTTTATTTAGAAACATTATAATAGAGATTGTCTGTTTTGCTATCATTTAAATACAAGTAATTAAAGTAATTTAGAAACACTACAATGATATCTGTCTAAATGTTACAAATACCAGTCAGTTATTCGATGTCCACACGAATTAACTTTTACAAATTGTGAAAAACCTTTTGAAACACTATAATCACATGTGTTTACGTTGTTACCATGTAAAATGTCCAAATGAATTCATTTTTACGGATTCTTAAAGCCTTTTAGAAACACTACAATGGCATCTGTCTACGTTGATACCATATAAATACCAGTCAGTCATTCGATGACCTAATGAATCAATTTTTACTGATTCTTAATTTTTTTAGAAACACTACAATGTCATATGTCTATTTTGTTACCATGTAAATATCACTCAGTCATTTAATGTCCAAATGAATTAATTCTTACAGATTTTTAAAACTCTCAAAAACAGTACAATGCCATCTGAGAATGACATCTGCCTCCTCTGCGAAACTGTAAATAACAATGTCGTTGATTCGCTATCCTAATAAATTCATTTCAAACTCACCTAATCTCTAAATGTTAGGATTTTTTCTCGTACTAAAGACTTAAAAATGTTGAACACTTGATGGTTGCTACTCAAGTGATAAATATGCTACTAAAATGTCATTGAACGATATCAAAATCACATAAACATTGTCCATTAAACATCTGAAAGATTTGTGCGGTATTTCTTTGTGTGGAAGACAGGCGCCAAAACCTAAATAAACCGACTGACATTGTTATAACCGTTTTAAGAAAAACATTTTTTCTCCACTAAGTTCTGGCAATAAACTCTGATACATCATGCTTACTGAATGTCTGTTCATTTACTGAAATAACTCTTTAGTAAAAGCTTGAATGCGTAGAACTGATGTTACTTAACATAATAATCATCACACACACACACACACAAATATATATATATATATATATATATATATATATATATATATATATAATTCACGCGGAGAGTTAAACGTCTTGGTCTGATATGAATGAGTGAAACTTTTGTAACTTTGTTAGTAACATTTATAAAGATTTTTCCCTTTACAGGTTAGTTCCACAAAGTCAAAGACAAGGACAGGCACACTTGAAGAAAATAAATTTATTAAAAATCTATATTATTTTTTAACTGTTTAATATGCAGAAAATTGTGTATGAACAATAGGTAAAAAGAAGGCTTGAAAGTATAATTTATATTTACGGATAAAAATGTTAGGCGAATACATTATTTAGACTGTTCGGCCTATTTACGAAGGTTCAGCCTTTTTACGCTCCAGCCTTCTTCAGGTGCTTGGAATTTCGAACCGAACTCTTTATTTCGATCATGGTTGGTATAAGCAGTATGCTACAACGTAACAATTATCTGGGGTACATGACAACATCTCCAACAAACGAGGGTGGGAGGATGCATAAGGATAACAATACTCAGATAACAACACTCAGTCTGCCTACACAACGTGAAGGGATTGTCGGAGAAAATACAAAATCTGTGATCTATATAATATCAGGATAACCTTTATAAGTGGTTCTACACTTCGCAGATACCTCTCCCGTGTACGACCGCCAATAGAGAAGAACATGGCTAAGGGCTCTGTGTATATATCATTTCATGTAGCTGCAGAAAGAAATATAAAGGAGAAACAGGCCGCCACCCCACTTAAGGTAAGGCTGCAAGAATGTAGCAAAACCGTAACACGAGGGGAAATAGAAAAATCAGGTGTAGCTGAAAACATAAGAAGGGAGAAAGGGAATCGCCGCCCCCTATTGGATGAAGATGAAATAATAGAGAATACTATTAGAAATTGCAAAAACTTAAGGAATCATTGCACATGCTAGACCAAAAAATCTCCTGAGCCAGCCAAGCATAGAAATGAATACAATGGGAACCAGTAATACGGACTGCTAGAGCAAATACTAAGCTTCAAAAATTGAAATATGAGCTCTGGTAATAAAATGGTTACTGAGACATTGAGCTTATAAATTCTAAAAATTCATACAATGATCCAATGACTTGATCGAAAGAGTTGCGAGTTCTGTACCTGGCTACAGAAATGATGAATAAATAATTCAGAGAAATGAGTTAAAGGGGATAACTACAAGAAATCCAGAAGTAGTAGGGCACATAGAATGTGAATGATATAACTCAGTGATCGAAATAAAGAATTCGGTTCGAAATTCCAAGCACCCGAAGAAGGCTAGAGCAGAAACGTCGTGAACACGGTAATAAAGACAACAGTCCGAACAATGTAAATAATGTAAATACTACCTCACCTCACAAGTATAGACAAGTTAAGAGAATGTCCAAATAACAAGTGTAATCCTTTTGTAATCCTTTGTAGCTGCGGAAATAAATATATAGGAGAAACAGACGTAAGTGGCAGCTTCAATCAACGTGTTGTGACTACAGCTGATAGAAAGATTTCAGGACTGAGTTAAACCAAGAAGACAAACAGTGAGCCAGTCAGAGTCTGAAATATTAAAAGTTTCAAGTAGATACCTCCACTCATTTTCGATACCTAAATTTTAATTTGAAGTTTAAAAAAAAAAAAGATTTTCTTAGAGCATTTATTTTAGTTTTAATTGAAAGCTAAAATATTAAATATACTATTTCCATTGAGCAAAATATTCTGGTGTATTTCTAAAGAAGATCGTATTGATTGTAATCTAAAGTTTTTCAATTTTTTTTCATTTTTGAGTGATCCACATATTTGTAAACAAAAATTAATTTTCGATTTAAAAAATCTTGCAAATATAATATATACATCTATGACATGTAAATTTTGGAATATTAGCAAATTTAAAGTTAAATTAATTAAATTTTTACAAGTATTGTTTATTTATAGCATGAAAACTATTTCTTAATCACGGAACGTTGATTTCTGGCCTTTCCTGTAAATGATTGACGTGTGATGACGGACAGAGTTGAGATAAGCTAAGTGTATGGCAACCAGAATTGACATAACTGTTCAATTTTTTCCTGTAAGGGGAAGAAACCGTGAAACACATGACTTTAATGCACACATAAATTTACCATGTAAAAAACTTCAAAAACGCACAAAAACATAATTTAAAAATTATCTAAAAAATACAATGGCTCGAAGATTTGTATTACACTTTTCAATTTTTCATTAGTAAATATATTCTTCGCTTAATAACTTAATAACCTGTCGCCTACAAGTCTTTAAAGTATTTTCAAAAATATTTTTGAAATACTTGGGAAACTTTATAAATTATTATAATTAAAAAAAAATGAAAACAATTCTTTTAAATTTTTATTATTAATCGAAAATAATTTTTTCTTCAGATTATAACGTGATAATTTATATTACTTATTGAAGCAATTAAAAGATTATCAAATTGAATAATGTCATAGTTTTATTGCATTTTTTTATTTTACTACTGGAAACAAAATGCGTCCTGCGTTTAACTAATAAAATCAATATTCCCAACAAAATTTAATTTCTTGAAATTTCATGAATTTTACGTAACAGACGTAAAAATATTTTTACCAGAATATTTTTAAAATAATAATTTCAAAAATAATTTTATTAATTTGTAAATAATAGCTGAAAGTTTCATTAAAATCCGACAATTATGTGATTTTTGCAAGAATTTCGAAATTAATGTGTTTGTCACCGGAAAAAAACACTGAGTTACGTAATCCGTTACATTATCCGCTAACAAAAATCAAAATAAGATTTTTGGCAAAATTTCGAACGTGTTAGAAAGGATTAAAATCTTTAAAAATAATTTTTTAAAATACTTTTTATTAAGTTTGGGGCTTTTTCTCTTCATAATATACTTTTTTTTCGGTAAATTAGGCGGATGTGCGTTGTGGTCCAGTGGATATCGGCACGGAATAAGAAGCCGGGAGCCGAGTTCGAATTCCAGTTAAATCCATTGTATTCACTTACGCGCAAATACCCTTGGGAAAGGTATTAATCCGTCTATTCCTTCCAGTTATGGGCTAAATAGCAGGACAGATTGGGTTCTATAGCCTTGGTCGGCAACTAGTCTACCGCAGAAAGCAATGGCAACCTACTGCGGGATAATCTTCTGCCCAGTCAGTCATGTCTCTTTCGAGACATGATCGCCCAAGCGTGTATCACGTATGGCATTTAACTGACTGAATGAGTGGAAGTACCTAATTAGTGTTGAAAAAAAAATTAAAATTACTTACAAAACTTTATAATGGCTATAATCCTTAAACATTTAGAATTTAAAATAAAAAAGATGGGTTCCACTTTTTGTTCATAGTTAAACTACATAATGCAACCGAACTTCAATAGACAATAAATTCTTATTGCGATTCTGCGTGTCGGAATCTATAAAAATATGAAAGTGATAGTAAAGGGAGCAAACCCTTTACCATTCAGAGATCAACTTTGAACTTGAACAAGTATATTTGAATTCTTGTGACTTTAATGCTATAATAATCTTCTTTGTTTTCCTTTTGGCCCGAGCACCCAGCTGATGTGGTGAGGTGTTGACATTAGAGTTATTCTTAGTAGTTTAGATTTTATTATGCTCGAATTTTTTTTTATTTTCCTGATACTTCAGGATTTAGTGTGAAAGCGATAAAATTAGGTGTCTCATATTTTATAAATTGGGCTGTTCAGGGTATGTATTTTTAGGATTCATTACAAAATCTATTCGTTTGTCTGAAGCGGAAACAATTTTGAATAGTATACCATAATAGTTGATTTGGGATCTATGTCTTCTAAATTTAATTTCTACAGAAAATATTTAATGTTTATGAAGAAAATGCTGGCTATTTTCAAAGGATGAGATACCCCCTGGAAACTTCTATACTTAGCCTTGCATACGCTTAATCCACCATATTCACATCTATATATTGGATAATATCTACGCCAATATGGCTATGAATTTTTATTTGGTTACCATTATCATCGGATAGGAATCATTAAGTTATAATCAAGTTTCAACAGGTTACTTTTAGATTTTTCAAAAATTGTCAAATTTGAATGTAATGTCGAAACCGGCATCTATTAAACCAGCAACTGGAAGTTTCTGGTTTTTATTAACTTCATCTTCCAGAAGAGCCTCGTGTAATTTTTAGTTGCAGCACCTAAAATTATTTTTTTCTTCAAAAATCCCCAGGGGTTGCATATCTTTAAGGTATTTTAGCTCTTGTATCACGAGCTTAGGACCTCTGACTTCTTGTGTCGAAAAGGAAGCTTATTTTCTTTTCTTTTTTCTTTATCCTTACAAGTCAGTCAGTCAGTCAGTTAAGTGCCATACGTGATACATGCTTTGGGCGATCATGTCTCGAAAGAGACATGACTGACTGGGCAGAAGATTATCCCACAGTAGGTTGCCATTGCTTTCTGTGATAGATTGGTTGCCGACCAAGGCTGTAGAACCCAATCTGTCCTATTATTTTACCCATAACTGGAGGAAAGAGACGGATTAATACCTTTCCCAAGGGTATTTGAGCGTAAATGAATGCAAGAAATTCAACTGGAATTCGAACTCGGCTCCCCGATTTGTTGTTCCGAGTCGATATCCACTGCACCACAACACACATCCTATCCTTACAAGAGGGCTGCTAAAAGAGTATAAAGGAGTGGTGCTGTGAGTCCCGGTCAGCATACAAGTGTTAAAATAGGGACATTCACTGTTTTGTTATGTGTGTGTGTGTGTGTGTGTGTGTGTGTGTGTGTGTGTGTGTGTGTGTGTGTGTGTGTGTGTTACACATGGGGCTAACATGTCTATTGAATTCACACTTATTGCATTTAAATGGTAGCTTATTTTGTTGTTGCGAAAAAGATTTTGTTATAAGGCTATTAAACATAAGACACAGCTTGGATTATTTACATCTATTAGTATTATTTCTTGGACTACATGTGATGTAACATTGACATCTACTCATAGAATATCTGTCTACGTTACAAAATTTACAATAAGCCTTATTTAAGCTGGTAGGGAAGTTCTTTAAGCTTGACACGCTTCTTCTTCTTCTTCTTCTTCTTCTTCTTCTTCTTCTTCTTCCTTCTTCTTCTTCTTCTTCTTCTTCTTCTTCTTCTTCTTCTTCTTCTTCTTCTTCTATAGTTTCCCTGTAATTTTTATAAGTGTTCTTCATACTGGGATAATTAGTTTCCACCCTATGCACCAGTTCTCATTGCAGTATAGCAGGAAGTTTGAACAATACTACGTGATTCACAAGTTTTTAACCCGGTGTATCTTCTTTCAAGAAATCTAAATTATATACTACTGTTATGGTTTATAAAATGGCGAGTGTTCTTTTGGTAGGAGTAGGATTAAGAGTAGGAGTAAGAAGTAGGAGTTAAGGACAGTAGTTTTGTGTAGGAGATTTAAAAAGGGGAAGAGGCTAGTCAGTTGACCACTAGAGTCCAGAAGGGATAGGCTCGTTTACTACTAGAATCCCACAGTGAAGAGAATTTAGCTAGTCTGCTCCTGTATCCACACAAAATTTAAAGGTTGTAACTTGATGTAAAAACCTAAAGTTTTATACCAAAAAAAACAAAAACATTGTTAATTCAAGCTTGTGTTATCTTGTAATTCTACCAAAACGAAGCAACACAACACTACCTTTAGTTCCGATAGATCGGCTCTTATTTTGGATAAATTCTACTTGACCTCCCACCAAGTCTACATCGTAGTTGGAAGTGACATTTAAAATTTGTTTGAAAAGTTCGTACACAATGAATGGAGTGCCTAAATACTCATATGTTAACAAATTTATTGCTACTTCAAAATTCTCATGTCAATGGAATTAATTGACATGTGTATCCTTTTAAGTAGCTTTTCAGCAAAGCTACTTTTGTGCTTCCTGTGCCTATAGATGTGATGCAATTTTTAAATTTTGAGAGAAAATTTTTAAATTCAAATTTTTCAGAGATATTTTTTTTTTTTCGCATTGAAGTTTAGGGTTAAGACATCAGACTGTATATTAGGCCAGGTGGTATTATATTCCTTTCTTTTCCAACTGTAGTAGACGTCATAGACGCTAAAAAGGATTTTCCTTTTTCGAAAGTAGTTTGTTTCTCTCCGACAAATATAACATTTTTTGCATCTGCTCTGATCAAAGCAAAATTGCATTTTTCGTTCATTTTAAAAGCTGTTTTCTGAAACTTGATTTAAATTGTTTTTCCACGTGTTTTACGTTACTTTTCAGAAAAGTTAAGAAAACTTTGTTTTCACCACGAAGTGAAGTTATATTTTACGTTCTTTTTTTATTTAAGCACTTCTCTCAGGCTTAAACAATTAGAGACTTCTCTCGTCAAGTTGTCAATAACCTTTATATTTTCAGGATATACAGATTTTCGGTTACAGTTAAATTCTACAAAGTCAAAGACAAGGACAGATACAGCTGAAAAAGAGAAATAATAAAATACTTGTATTATTTTGAAGGGCTTCGTGCACAGAAAATTGTGTATGCACAACAAGTAAAAAGAAGGCTTAAAAATATAATTCATATTTGCGGACTAAACTGTTAAGAGAATTTTTAAATGGGCTTCACAGCTTCTGTAATCCTTTATTGTCGGAAGGGACGTCTCAAAAGTTGGGTGCTCGATCAAGTTTATTAAAATGAACTTGTGTCAAACATAATTGAACTCTCCACAAGTTAAGATTATCAGAAGGTTGGAAAGAATAAAACTGTTTCGCATGAATGAAAATTTATTTATCGAACAGCATAACATCAAACTGTATGTATGAAATTATAATTATTAAACTGTGAAAATGTTTTTAGAGAAAATGTAATAAGGAGTTTTCAGAATTAAGAGTTTGTTTTAGCGAAATATGATTGGTACAAAAAAGATAAGTCCATGTGTTTATACTCTGTGTATCAACAAAGCGGTAGTCTTGTTCCTGTAGAAAGTATTTAGAATTCAGAGTTCGTTTGTTTTAGCAAAATGTGATTTGTACAGATAAACATAGGTCCTTGTTATCGCTGTGTATATCAATAAAGTAGGAGCCGAATTCGAATTCCAGTTGAGTTCCTTGCATTCACTTACGCACAAATACCATTGGGAAAGTTATTAATCTACCTCTTCCCTCCAGTTATGGGTTAAATAACGGGACAGATTGGGTTCTATAGTCTTGGTTGACAGCTAGTCTACTGCAGAAATTAATGACAACCTACTGCGGGATAATCTTCTGCCCAATCAGTCATGTCCCTTTCGAGACATGGTCGCCCAAGCATGTATTACGTATGGCACTTAATTGCCTGAGTAGTAATGTCCTATTTCACTCTTTTTTGTGTGTGTGTGTGTGGCGTGTAGGTGAAGAGGAAAAAGGAGAGATAAAAAACAGCATATGAGAAGGTGAGGGAGTGTGAATGTGGATCACCGGGTGTGGCCTGACTATTTCTTGCTATACTGTGTTCCTCCCTGTTCTCTGCTCCCTAGTCTCTTTGAATGACCGACCGATAAACGGGAAATATATAGCCAAGTAGATCACGTGGTCAGCTTCAAACGTACATTTTTGACGGGAAGACATGACTCGAGTCACTAAAAGTTTAAGTTGTTGCGTTCTGTAAATCGCTCTCTTTTCATTAGTTAATAAATATTTCACACTTGCTCATAAAATTTTCCTTGATTGTTTTCTTAGCAATCTTCTTTCCTACTGGTCCAGTGAATGTATTGTGACTACGTATCATCCCAAAATCAGATGTGTAAAACTATATAATTTTTCTTTGCTTTGACGATGAGGTTATTTAAATTATCTCATCTTTTACAAAGTCGAATGTAACAGATAGTAGACACTCCCAAATAATCTCGCATCTAATCCAGTAATAATTCTAGTAAAATTAAAATTGCATAAGTTAAAATTTACGGCTTGAATTAAAATCTTTTAATTTTTCTGCAGTAGAAATGACGATTTGGAGGAGAAAAGAAAAACCGTCACTTTCAACATTAACAAAACATTAGATTTTGAAAAGGAATGGTGACAAATTCAATATTTGTTTGTTTGTGTTTTTTTTTAACAAAAATAAAAAACAGCGTTCAACCTAATCTTAGCTAATTATGGAAATCAAAAGGATTATTATTAAGTGTATTCCTTGACGAGTAAAACAACAGATATTTAATTGTTCTATCACATCGATATCCCGATTTATTATAATGAACATGACAACATCTATCTTTATCACTCGCAATAAGTTAAGAAAAACAGAGATATTTGAAAATGAAATTATATACATGATATTTACACAGAAAATGAAAAGAAGGCAATAGCTGTACAATGAACAAACATAGCAGGATTTTTCAGGAAAATAGAAAACAACCCAGCAGCCCCTGCCCAACAAAATTCTAAATATTTTTTATGGTCCTGTGGTGTATGAGGTCCTAATCTGTAACTTGCCTGGTATATTCTTAGGTGTGAGTAGCTGGATGGTCAAATGTAATATTGTAAAATATTACAATGTATGTGATACTGATATGTATGTCCATATCCCTACTGAAATAATTAACGGAAATTTAACCTACATGAAAAATATATATTCTTTTTTTTTTATATTTTTATGCCTATTTATGTATTTAATTTTTTAATTATTGAGGTGTGTACTTGAGTGCGGAACGTATTCGATATTGAGGAAAGCAATTTTTTTTTTTTTAATCTCAGAGGGCCTTTCTTCTTTTCTTCCTCAAACTTAATTTACTCAAGTATTTTTCTTATTTTATTCTTTATGCGTTCGCTCTCCCACCTGATTGTGTTTTCTTTAACCCAATTGGTTGAAGAAAACAACATTAGGAGGAAAAAAATTAGGACATATTTCCATTCTGACATCCAGCTATGTAAGTCATATAACAACTCTAACAATGATTACGCATGCGTTTAAACCGATATCGGTATGCTTGGGCATGTATTTTCCCAAGAGGTAATAAGTCAACAGATTGAATAGAAGTATACTTCTTGTTTGGTCACCTGAACACCAAGCAGCCGATTAAAACTGTAAGCATGAACGAAGGCACAAAAATAAACTGGGAAGATATATTGGTTATCATTGCATACTTCATTATTGTTATAGTGGCAGGAATATTTGTAAGTATTTTAATAGATTATTTTAAAAATATTAACATGATAAACAATAAACATAAAAAGGTTTCCAGATAATGTAACATTTCTTGTTCATTTTACTTTGAGATAATTTAATTTTGTTATTGTTGTTGTAAATTTAAATGGTAATTGTAAACTTTTTAAATGTCCTCCTTAATTATCATTGTAATAAAATTAATATGTAAATACTTTCTACTTGATGGGTTCTTATACATAATAAAAAACAAAGATGTATTTATCACTTTATCCCGTAAGTATATATTTATCTCAAATACTTCTATCTATCTATATATGTATGTGCGTGTGTGTGTACGTATGTGTGTGTGTGTGAATGTATATCTGTATGCATTCCTGTCTATGTCTTTGTGTTTCGAGCTATCTAACATTATTGTTAACTATCTGATGAGACATTGTTCTTTCAATATAGAAACAAAATGTATAATTTTGCAGGTATTTTCTACATGTTCAAGTGTAATAATTAATTATTAATATCTATCTATCTATCTATCTATCTATCTATCTATCTATCTATCTATCTATCTATCTATCTAAATATAGGGTACGTATGGATGGAATAATATTTCGTATCCAAAGAAAAACTATTCTTTAAAAAGTGCTCAATACAAAATAGAGTTAATAATATTTATTTAGAAATTATAACAATAATAATAATAATAATAATAATAATAATAATATATATATATATATATATATATATATATATATATATATATATGTGTGTGTGTGTGTGTGCGTGTGTGTCTGTGTGTGTGCGTGTGCGTGTGTGTGTGTGTGCGTGTGCGTGTGTGTGTATGTATGTATGTATTCCAAGATTTTATAGGAAAGAAACATTTGTAAGAAAATATCATTCATTCATGAATAAGTTCTGAAAGTTTCATTAAAATCTGTCAATTATATAATTTTTTAAAGAATTTCAAAATTAATTTGTCTTTCATTGCAAAAAAGACACTTAAATGTTCCATACAAATTTGCAGTTCAACGTTTTAAATTCTCCGAGAAAAAAAAATTCATAACAGTAATTTCGAAGGAACTAAAAAGGATACTTTTTTATAAGATATAAAAAAATTTTGACCTTTTCTTCAAACATAGCGATGGGGGCGATGAAACTGTTTTTTAATAAAATTTAAGCATTTTTTCATGTATACTCGTTTTTTAGCGAATCTTATGATGTACTTATCGTAATGTATCTTTTCATTTCCTTGAATTTTAAGAATCATCAACCAATAATAGAATTTGTGTCTCGATCAGCCAAATACCGAAATAATCGCATTCAATACAAATAAATTGTCACCAATATCCAGCCGTTATCGAAAATGCTTAATTGTCAAAGTATTACATTTGATATGTGACAACCATAATAAGTATTTCTTTTTATCAGAGTAGATAGATAGATAGATAGATAGATAGATAGATAGATAGATAGATAGATAGATAGATAGGAATAAAACAAACAGATATGACCAGACTGAGATATAGATAGATAGATAGATAGATAGATAGATAGATAGATAGATAGATAGATAGATAGATATTCAGAAATTATAACAGGAATATGTTATAATATCACTACAAAAGTAACTATTTTGTTTCGACACTTCTTGTGTTTTATCAAGTGATGAGGTTTATTTCAATTTGAATGATTTTAAAAGCTTAAACACAAGCAAAATCCCCTTAATCAAGGAGGTATTGTTGTATAGACAGTTAGAACCAATCAGAATAAAGTAACTTCTAATTTGGAGAATATGTGAGCAGACTCAAAATCATTTTTGGGAGCATTAATATTAATATTTTATTAAATTGAGATCAGCATTATTAATTGACTATTAGATTCACTTTATTTTTATTCCGAATTTTAAAAAATTCTAAGTTTAACAAATTATTAGATTTAGAAAAGCATTCATATATTAAACAAGGAAAAGAATAAACGCACACATATAAACCTGCAAACATTCACACATGGAAAAATAGACGAGTATACACACATACAGCGGCAAACAGACATATAAACAGATTAATATACGCACGCATATATACATACCAAATTTTAAAATTTTGTTTTTATCGTCTTGTCAATTTGTCTGTTAAATTTTAAAGCTGGGTTTGGAAACTGACTGAATTACTACAATATTTGATACACGTAAGAGCGAATTCGTAACTTGACCAGCCTTGAATGAATGATGTCATGGTAGACACAATCATATTTCAGTGCATGAACACATAAATATAATTAGACATATATTCACGTAAATATACAAGCTAAAAACAAAAACGTACACAATTAAAAACTCTACATATCATCACATAGAAAATAAAAAATATATCCACATAAATGAAAACAAAACTTCTGGCAAGAAACTCAATAGAATATAGTGTACTATTTGAATACACCAATTAAATGCGTATATATGTACACAACGGCACACATATACATATATATGCCAAGCTCATGCAGTTATGCTTGTGTGAGCCACGGTGGTCGAGCGCTCGTGTGTGTGTGTGTCTGCGTACGTCAATAGGTATACAAGTGTGTAGCTATGTCTGCGTTTGTATGAGAGACGTCACGACAAAAAATTTTCATCTCAATTTCCCTTCCACTTCCACAAAAATACACCAATATACGTATCCCTATATACGTATCCCTATATATATATATAGAATATTTTAAATTTAAATTCAATCAGTTTTTCTGACGATCGCAAAAGCGTAAAACCCAGGGTCACAAACTCACACCTATATATATATATATATATATATATATATATATATATATATATATATATATATATATAAAAGATTTTATATTTTATATTATTACAATGGGTAATACATATTTCACCGCGTCATGATGTTATTATCACGGCTCCTCAGACCCAAATGGTACAACAGTTGACCCTCAAAATATCCCCGCCAAAAATGTTATTTTATTTTATTTTATTTAACATAAACACTCACATGTCCATATTAGAATAGACATTTGTAACGGTTATTTACGAAAATTTCTCGCTTATTCGAAAAGAACACCAAAGAAAGAGGAAAGCAAGGAAAAGAAATCATAGACGATTGATTAATGTAAAGAAGAGAGAAAAAAAAGAGAAAAAGAGAAAAGAAAAAAGAAAAAGGGGAAACAGAAAAATTAAATGGAAAGCAAGAAGAGAAAAAAGAAAAAACAAAGAGATACAATAAAAGGAAATACAGTATCACGAGAAATAAATGTTGACTCCATTTTTATCATAATAGCATCTCAAACCACCTAACTGTTCTCTTAGAAAATCATGGAAAAATTTAACTATGAAATTTAATTTCAGATATACTGGCATATATTTATGGTACAAAAAAAAATCGTACATCATAATTTTAATACAATTTGAAAAAAAAAAACTATTCTTAAAAATTAATGCTAATTTAAAAAATATTGTTAAAATAATTAAAAATACTAAAATTAAAACATATAAATATAGAAACAGGACAAATTAGATAAACCTAACAGAAGGAGGAAATACACAAAAAGAAGGAAAGAAAAAGGAAGAAATCACGATAGAACGGATTTTAAAATAATTTAAAAAAACACGCTAGATCGAAACCGACGTATTCATATTTACTCATATTCATTCTTAGAAAACGCGACAAGGGATTTACCCTTAATTAAAATATACCGACTATAGGGAATATTTATGGTGAAAAATAAATCATAAATCATACATCCTAACATAAATTACATTAAAACTAATTTATTCTAACTATAGTTAAAATAACAACTCCCAATAATAAAATATAATTTATTAAAATACAATCCTAAAAAATATCTAAAATATTAGCAATACTACTACTACTACTACTACTACTACTACTACTACTACTAATAATAATAATAATAATAATAAATAACAATAATAATAACAAATAAAACAATAAAGAGATAACAAATATATGTATACATACATATATACACATACACATATATATGTATATATATACACATGTATTTATATATATACGTGTATATATCAAACAAAGTTTCTCTAAGATGTAATAATAATAATAATAATAATAATAATAATAATAATAATAATAATAATTCTATCACAAAAGAAGACAAAAGAAATTACAAAAATACCTATAAATATAATCATTATAAAAAAATTAAAAATAAAAATAAACAATATAAAAAGCTTTTGTTGTAAACTGATATTAATCTGATGTGGAAAATTTAGCTGTAATATGATATTAACATACATGTAAAAATTTAACATTGAAATTTAATTTAAAATATAATTGGATAAATTTACGGTAAAAAATTAAATTGTACAACATAATTTCAATACAATTTGAGAAAATAACTACTCATACTAGTATCCCAAAAATTCCTACTAATTTTTAAAAAATCAGTTAAAATAATTAAATCACTAAAAAATAAAAATGAAACGTTAGAAAGATAAACCTAAAAAGAGGGAGGGGAAAAATTAAAAGAAAGAGATAAAAAATCAGAACAAGAAAAGAATTTAAATTAATTTAAAATAAACTTATATCAAACCTATGTCTATTGCATTCATATTCATTCTTAGAAATGCGACATGGGATTTCCTCTTAAATTAAAATATACCGATTATAGGGTATATTTGCGGTGAAAAATAAATCATAAATCATGCATCCTAATATAAATTACAATATAATCACTAGTAGTAATTAATTTTAAATAAAGTTAAAATAATAATTCTTAGTAAGAAAAACTAAATAAAAAATTAAAATATAATCTTAAAAAACCTTAAGTAATAATAATAATAATAATAAAAAAATTATAATAATAGAAAATAAAAATTCGTAATACATATATATATATCTGTGTGTGTGTGTGTGTGTGTGTGTGTGTGTGTGTGTGTGTATCAAACAAAATTTCTATCAAACGTTAATAATAATAATGATAGTAATAATAATAATTCTCATTCTATAAAAAACGAAGAAAAACAAACTTAAAAAATACCTATAAATATAATAATTATAAAAATAAAAAAAAATTATGTATATATATATATATATATATATATATATATATATATATATATATATATATATATATATATATATGTATATGTATTACCCATTGTAATAATCTAAAATCTTTTATAAATTATATTACTAAATTAAATAAATAAATGAATTTAACATTGAGTTCTCTTGAATTCGTCTCTATCGGAATTTACCTGGACTGTATACCAAGTGTGCTATGTTATATATATATATATATATATATATATATATATATATATTGACACGCATAAATGGACATTTGAACACATATACATACAAATATGAATACACACACACAGACACTCACACACACAAGCACTCACAAACACACGCACACACATATGTATATAAGCATACATACATATAAAATATACACACACATACAAATATATGCATACATGCACATACACATCAGCAAGTAAAATACCAATATGTCTACTAGTACAAAAAAATAGATGTACATCTATATACATACATACACTAATACTTGAACATTTATTTGCCTTTATTTGATGGGTACCTTCATCTGACTCGGACGCTCCAACAAAACCCCTATAGGTATTCAATCCGGCACATATCAACCATATCAACATACTAACACCCCTCAAGCACCCAACCCAACTCCGACCACCAACCTATACAGCCATGAGGCATCTACTCCGACACAGATTATCGCGCTAATACACGACAGACCCCAAATCAGTACATACCATCTGGCCCATCATGACACTGACTGTCAAACCAACACATAATAACCATGTTTCTCAAGGCCTAAATTCCACACTGTTTCCCAACTTTTACAAGTCCCCGACCCCGCGAAAACCGATGTTGGGCAGAACACCCCACAACCATATAACACGCCGACCAATGCCGGGTCGAACGCCCGGCAAATATCAGCATGATAACACATGGCTAGGCTCAACTAGAACGTCTAACTCGAACGAAACTATCCATCAAACTAACTCGAACAAAACTATCCATCAAAAAAGGCAGTTAAAGAGATTTTTCTTAATTTCTCAATATTACAACCCGGATTTTAATGTAAATGCTGAACTAATTTTATAATGAACAGTGAGCTCATTTCTTTGGTTTAACAGTTTAACCATGTCCCTAAATTTGATAATTTCTAACTTTTCTTTAAGACAGAGGTGCACGAAGAGAGTTACAAGTTCGGGCCTTTGTAAGGGTTTTCCAGTGGGTGTTTTGTCTTTTTCCTTTAAAGATCAATAGTACTTGGATAATGAAGTGCTGTATTTATAAGAACTATTATTGAAAGACAATGTGTGCTGATACTAGCAAGTTTTGAACCGGTTTTTAGTAGAACCAATATAAAACTTTATAGTATTAGGATTTTCAATTGTGGAGACGGTACAAAGATAAACTATGGAGCTAACTAGACAATTATTATGCAAAAGGCAATCTTTAGGATTTCTACAATTACATCTGCTGGTATTAGTTCTTTTGTAATCGGTACGATCTATATGAACATTGTAATTTAACTTGTTTTTTTTTATCTTTTACTTGTTGAGGACTTTGTTATTATGTTTTTTAATTATTTTCTAAATTATCCGTGCAATTATAGTTTAACTTGAGTGTATTATTATTGAATATTTTGCTAAGAGGATTAGTTTCGAAAAAGTGATTGCTAATAAGGTTTAAAAATTTTTGTCCCAATTTAGTTTTAATCATCATATTGTAGGGTGGGGGTAAACCAGATGATCTTTCTAGATCTTTTCTTCTTGTTGTTATCATTGCCAGTAGGGTTTCTGAATTTGATATTAGTAACTCTATAGCCGCGGTTTCTAAGAGCAGAATAATAAAATTTGCTATGCTGATCAAAAATTACTTTACTAGATGAGTTGTTGCTGAGTCTAGATTCAATAGAAGATGGTATATGTTTAATGACTGATGGGGGATGGTTACATTTAGGATTTATGTACATTGGGTTGGAGTTAGCCTTCATATAAGGTTGGAAAGAATTATTGTTAAGATCCAGAGTAACGCCTAAAAAGTCTGCCTGCTTAATGTTAGTGGTTATTTCTACCCTAAGACTTAAACGTTTTAATTCCCTGTGTATTATCTTCCTAATACGATCAACCCTAATTCTAGTAGAATCTTTAACAATCAGGAATCTCTAGATAGACCTATACTATCAGTATCCACATCCTTGTAAGCGTTTATGTTGTAAAGAATAAATAATCCTACAAGATCATAGGTTTCAGACGAATCCAGGGAACCCATTGCAATGTCAAAATGTCCATCGGGGGTCTTTTTAATCCATTGTTCTTCATTATAAATCAGAACAGAACTTCTACATTTTAGTATAATATCCATCTCGCTAGTAGAAATATTTGAGTACTCCTTTGCGAATTCCAAAGGTAAAATGAAAAGGTCCTTAGGAATGAATAGATAAAAGTCAATATCAAATTGTATAAAGGTACAATTCCCTTTATTCTGGCTAAGATGTTTTTAACTAGGGTGTCGTAAACCTTGGGGCATACTTTATAAAAGTTTTTGTCGAAGTTAACATAGATATCATCGGAACTATTAGTGTTCTTAACAATATTATCCAAATGCTTTTGGAAGGAATTCTTTCTCTTATAGAAGCACAATCCCTTAATTATTTCCATCAGGTTGTTCTCGAATCTTAACCAAAAGCTATAGGAAAATAGATACTACCAATATAAGTCTGGTTGATAACATTACCCACGTTGACAAATTAATTACCCACAAATTATGCATTACTGACCGTGTTAGTAAGTTACAACAAAAGAAGTATGTTTGATTAAAGGACCATAAAGCAGACTTTAGAGTAAAATTATCTACAAGTCTAATTAATCCTACTAGAACGGAAGTTGGTAAAATCAGCAAAACTATTTTAGAAAGGATCAACAGATCTATTAAATGAACCATCGGATGTCGTCAACTGGTTTAAGACCATCCAGAATAAGGGAATTATTTATACTAGCGAGATGGATACCACACTAAAAATTAGAAGTTCTGTTCTGATTTATAATTTTATATTTAAAAAATATTAGATATATGTAGAGATGAGTTTATTAGTGTATTTTGGGGGAAGTGGGAGGGAAATTGGGAGAAAAGATTAATCGTTGTGACGTCTCTCATACAAACGCAGACATAGATACACACTTGTACACCCATTGACGTACGCAGACACACACACACGAGCACTCGACCACCGCGGCTCACACAAGCATAACTGCATGGGCTTGGCATATATATGTATATGAGTGCCGTTGTGTACATATATACGCATTTAATTGGTGTATTCAAATAGTACACTATATTCTATTGAGTTTCTTGCCAGAAGTTTTGTATAAGTGTTTTCATTTATATTTTTTATTTTCTATGTGATGATATGTAGAGTTTTTAGTCGTGTACGTTTTTGTTTTTAGCTTGTATATTTACGTGAATATATGTCTAATTATATTTATGTGTTCATGCACTGAAATATGATTGTGTCTGCCATGACATCATTCATTCAAGGCTGGTCAAGTTACGAATTCGCTCTTACGTGTATCAAATATTGTAGTAATTCAGTCAGTTTCCAAATCCAGCTTTAAAATTTAACAGACAAATTGACAAGTCGATAAAAACAAAATTTTGAAATTTGTGTATGTATATATGCGTGCGTATATTAATCTGTTTATATGTCTGTTTGCCGCTGTATGTGTGTATACTCGTCTATTTTTCCATGTGTGAATGTTTGCAGGTTTATATGTGTGCGTTTATTCTTTTCCTTGTTTAATATATGAATGATTTTCTAAATCTAATAATTTGTTAAACTTAGAATTTTTTAAAATTCGGAATAAAAATAAAGTGAATCTAATAGTCAATTAATAATGCTGATCTCAATTTAATAAAATATTAATAGTAATATTCCCAAAAATGATTTTCAGTCTGCTCACATATTCTCCAAATTAGAAGTTACTTTATTCTGATTTTTTCTAACTGTCTATACAACAATACCTCCTTGATTAAGGGGATTTTGCTTGTGTTTAAGCTTTTAAAATCATTCAAATTGAAATAAACCTCATCACTTGATAAAACACAAGAAGTGTCGAAACAAAATAGTTACATTTGTAGTGATATTATAACATATTCCTGTTATAATTTCTGAATATCTATCTATCTATCTATCTATCTATCTATCTATCTATCTATCTCTCTCTCTCTCTCTCTATATATATATATATATATATATATATATATATATATATCAGTCTGGTCATATCTGTTTGTTTTATTCCTATCTATCTATCTATCTATCTATCTATCTATCTATCTATCTATCTATCTATCTACTCTGATAAAAAGAAATACTTATTATGGTTGTCACATATCAAATGTAATACTTTGACAATTAAGCATTTCCGATAACGGCTGGATATTGGTGACAATTTATTTGTATTGAATGCGATTATTTCAATATTTGGCTGATCGAGACACAAATTGTATTTTTGGTTGATGATTCTTAAAATTCAAGGAAATGAAAAGATACATTACGTAAGTACATCATAAGATTCGCTGAAAAATGAGTATACATGAAAAAATGCTGAATTCTTATTAAAAAACAGTTTCATCGCCCCCATCGCTATGTTTGAAGGAAAGGTCAAAAAAAGTTTATATCTTATAAAAAAGTATCCTTTTTAGTTCCTTCGAAATTACAGTTATGAATCTTTCTTTTTTTTTTCTCGGAGAATTTAAAACGTTGAACTGCAAATTTGTATGGAACATTTAACTGTCTTTTTTGCAATGAAAGACAAATTGATTTTGAATATCTTTCAAAAATTATATAATTGCCAGATTTTAGTGAAACTTCCAGAACTTATTCCTGAATGAATGAAATTTTCTTACAAATGTTTTTTTCTATGAAATCTTTGGAATATATTTACCTCTCTTCCACCACCACAAAAACACACTTATTTAATTTATGAAATTTTTGAGAAATTCTTTTTCGTTGCGCTTAAAATTTATCTCTAAGGATATGTCCTCGGAGAATTTAAAATATCAGTTTTTTCTGTTTTAAAAGAACACACAGTTACAGAAAATCTGCTCTGAATCGTAAAATAAAAAAGTATTTAATCAGAAAATATTTAACTGCCTTTATAAATAAAACATATTGTAAACACTATTGTCTTGTAAATGTGTGGGGAGAATAAAGAATTTTGACAAGAATTATTTTCCTTTTTTTAAATTTTGAATAATTTATAAACTTTGAATTTTTTAAAAAATGTAGCAATATATAGGGGTCAAGTGATATTGTTATTAAATAAAAACTCTATTTAATAATCATGAACAGAAAAGCTTACTAGAATTCAGCAATCCTAGTATTTTAAAATAAATTTAATTTTTTTTTTTGTTTAAGCATAATGAATTTTGTAAATATGGAGGATGTACGATATTATAAAAAATAACAGCGGTAACTATAGTAAATTTAAAATTTATCGGTAATTTTCCAACATTTCGTCAACATGCTTAAAATGTTTTACATTTTTAAAGTTATTGGATATTTAAAAAATGATATAAAAAAGCGTTTACTTTGTATTTTAATCAACGCGTCCGAAAAGCAAATGTCCGTGATTAAGAAATGCTTGTAAACTATATTTCATACTATAAGCAATGATATTTGTTTCAAATCAGATTAATTTAACTTTAAATTTGCTAATTTTTCTCAAATAACGTGTTACATACCTATAATTTATTTATACAAGATTTTTAAAACCTAGAATTAACTTTTGTTTACAAAGCCGCCAGTATTTAAAAAATGACCGACAAAATCAAAACTTCCAAAAAGATTAAATTCCAATCAATATAATTTCTTTTTTAAATAAATCAGAGTACTTTACTTATTAGAAATAGTAAATTTCATTTAGCTTTCAATAAAAGTCCAAATGAAAGCCTCAAGAAAACTTTTTAATTTATTAAAATTAACTTTAAAATGTAGGTATCGAAAGTAAGTGGAAATACTTACTTTTAAACATTACGATATACAGATTATGATTAATATATAATTCTACAGACTCATATTCACAAAGGAGACGTACACACACGCAACATTCACTCAATAGAAATAGGTAAATATTCATATGGTAAAAGGCGGAGTTAACTGTAGAAAAAAAGCATGACTCTATCAATCACTAGTTCTTTATCTGTTGCATTTTGTTCTTTCAGTAAACAGATCTTCTATTCAAAATATCTCGTCTTGTTCGACTGGTTTTGAAAACCAGTTTAACATGATGAATACTTTCAGTCAAATATGTAAAAAAGTGAAAAAAGTGAAAAAACAAAAAAAAAAAAAAACAAGAGGTTGTAGGCCATTTATTTGATAGAAAGAGAAAACTAGAAGGAAAGGTTTGACTAAATTTTACCAATTTCTTAAATAAATCTAATCTTCTCTCTCTCTCTCTCTCTCTCTCTCTCTCTCTCTCTCTCTCTCTCTCTCTCTCTCTCTCTCTCTCTCTCTCTCTCTCTCTCTCTCTTTCACATATACACAAAAATATACACTATAATAAATGTTTCAAACTTTTATCAGAATCGGGGGAAGGTAATTATATTAAATAATTATATTATATTATATATTAATATATAATTATATTAATTATATATTATTACTACCAAATATTATGTTTGCACGCTACAAAATAAACACTAATTGTAGACTTCAAATTTGAAATACGTATTTATAATATATGTGCATGATTAGCCATGTTACGCAAAATTCTGAAGACTTTTAACTGATACGTTGCTTGAACTTTTATTAATTTATTGACTATTGCTGCTCTAATTTTTTATTGAAAATATTTTATATAAAAATTATTCTAGTCTTAAAATACATTAAATTCTAGTAATTTTTAAAAATATATTTTGATACTTTTTATTGACATATATCTTATATAAAGAAGTTTATCCTAAGTTCTTAGTCAAATCAACTCACTTTGAAAAGGGCTAACGTATTATGCGAATGTGCTCGGGACAATAACATAACTATAGACAATTCCTGATTTTACTCAGTACCCCACAAATAAAGAAGGAATATTATACGAATACATGAAAAATTAAATAAATTTTACAGAATATAACTTGTCCGTAAAATATAAGGACATATGTGTGTGCGCACGTGCGTATACACATACTCCTATCTATATTTATTTCATACATATGTATGTATATGTGTGTGCGCTTGTGTGTGTGTATGTATGTGTATATGATGATGATCTTCCGCATCTTCACAGATGATGGCCGCCCAATCACATTCACTCTTCATTTCGTATCTCTCTCGTGCATGACCCCGAAGGTAACTTGCCAAGACAGCTGCAGATTTGTATGATGTTGTAGCAGCCACAGATCTATTTCCTTTAGCGAATCAATGTCCCCGACGGGAGATTCGGTCACTCACTGACCAATCAACGGGCGGAGCGCATTGATTCCTCTCTAGAACTATTTTTTCCTAGTCCTGTTCGTAGAACGGAGGAAAGGCAGAGAGCCATTAGCCCGCGGCAGTAACGGACGTCTCTCCTAACACATCGCTGCCACTGATTCCCCATGGAATGCTTTCGTGGAAGACGCTGCTGCTAGCTTCACCATGGACACTTACATACTATCTGCTGCTAGCTTCACCATGGACACTTACATACTATTTGCTGCTAGCTTCACAATGGACACTTACATACTACCAATCTTGTACGTTTACTATGTAATAAACCATTCTTTGTTGTTATTCTAAAAGCAAGTTTCGTCATTCATTTGTGTGCCTAAAAAATATAGTGTTGGGGAAATTAAGCATTTCCCATAACTCCTATAAAATGGTGACCCCGAATGGCACCTTAGGATGGCGAAACAAATTTTAAAAAAAAATAACAACACGAAACTCGGCCTCCACTTTCGGACAACAGTACAAGCAAAGTTAAAAGGAGAGAGAGAAAAAGCTCCCTTTACTCAAATAACATTTTTTTGAACACGTGCCTTCACAAAAAAAACCCAAAAACTTTCCGACGAAGAAGTATCTTCTTTTCAGCCCGTACACAAGAAAAACACCAACTCAAGCAAGCATAACGAACATTTTGTTCAAAGAAAGTTTTAAAAAAAAAGAAAAAAAAAGAATAAACTTACTACTCTGCTCTTTTCAACTGACCACGTGGTACAAAAAATATATATTTTTATTGCAATAACAAAAAAAAATACAAGTGAGTAATACACTTTTACATTTTATTTTTTCGAAAGTTAAAGCTAATAGAGCGCCTCCTTCCTTAACATTTAACTTTCCCGCCTAAATGGTGACTGG
The DNA here is from genome assembly GCA_037127315.1 of Ascarosepion bandense. Taxonomy (NCBI): domain Eukaryota; kingdom Metazoa; phylum Mollusca; class Cephalopoda; order Sepiida; family Sepiidae; genus Ascarosepion; species Ascarosepion bandense. The sequence continues at coordinate 6,515,987 of JBBBDQ010000809.1, forward strand.
GCGACGCCATCTTTAATTCCAACTTTTGTTTTTAAGACAGGCCTTGAAACTGACAGTTATCTCCCTTACTAAGGAACCTTAAAGCAGCACCTTTCTCTCGTTTAACACGAATATCACTATTTTCTTGTGTCTTTTGAAATGTTTTCCCTCTCGTTTCTTTCTCATTGAGACGTGTTTCTTTGATATATTTTTTTTTTGGTGGTCTGTCGTCACGCTATATATTAAAAAGAAAATGGCGACTACTTTACCTGCTTTCGCTGGCGACGTTCGAGTTTGGTTTGCCCAACTCGAGTCATATTTTATAGCGAACAACGTCGTGGAGGAGCGGCAATTGCCTATTTTATTTAGTGCATTTCCCGCGTCATTGACACCAGTTGTCAAAGATTTGATAACTAACACCCCCCTTAATGCTACTTATGACAGTATTAAGCGGGAAGTTCTGCTCCGGACGTCGCTATCAGCGGAAAAGCGGTTCCAAACTTTAGTCAATGACGAGCTGTTGGGAGACCGCATGCCAAGCGAATTGCTCCGCAGAATGAGAGAGCTGACAGAAGATGTCCCTGCTGATAGTGCCATTATAAAGTAACTTTTCTTCTCACGATTGCCCCCTCAAGTAAAGGCAATTCTGGTACCCATGGCAGAGAAGAGCTCAGTAGACGTAATAGCGTCCTCTGCAGATAAAGTGATGGAATTCACCAAGGGGCCTATTACCGCGTCCATTCCTCAGCCAAAGGCTGAAGTCTCTACCCTCTCTGCTGCTGGGAACACAAGCGAAGGTACCACACAAGTGGCGATACTCAAAGGAATAGTGCAGCTTACCAATGAAGTAAGCAAATTAACCGTACTTAATTCACAACAGCCTAGACGTCGACATAGAAGTCGTTCGTCATCCCCACACCACCGCCGCCATTCAAGCAAGCCAGGACTATGCTATTATCACAGTTGTTTTGGCGCTAAGGCTCGGAGGTGCAAAATGCCCTGCTCCTTTTCAAACCAGGGAAACTTAAATCTGGAGAGCTGAGCACGGCACACTCTCCACAAGATTTATGTAACAACCGTGCCTATTTTATCACTGACCCCAGGTCCCAAGCACGTTGTTTAGTTGACACAGGAGCAGCTTGCAGTATCTGGCCACTGAAACTCCTCACTGAGAAGCCGCCATTGTCGCCCATCACACTGCAGGCGGTAAATCACTCCCCTATTCCAACGTACGGTCAAATTTCTCGTTCTCTGGACTTGGAATTACGGAGAGACTTTACATGGATTTTTACTGTAGCTGATTTACCATACCCCATTCTAGGCTCGGACTTTCTGCACTACTTCAACCTTTTAGTGGATATGCGCAAGCGACGACTTATTGACGGCAATACGGAACTTTCCGTCATGGGTTTTAAGGCAAATATCTCACCTATCAGCCCGGTATTTTTCATCGCCGCCACTGACGACCCATACCAAACATTACTACGCTCTTACCCAGAGTTAACTAACTTAAATTTCGTTGTGAGCAAATCAACTCACTCTACAAAACACCACATCGAGACCACAGGCGCTCCGGTGTTCTCACGCCCTCGCCGCCTCCCTGCTGATAAACTAAAGGCGGCGAAGGCAGAATTTAACCATATGCTGCAGCTGGGAATTATACGCCCCTCATCCAGTCCATGGGTTTCCCTTTGCATATGGTTCCAAAGCGTTCTGGAGATTGGCGTCCGACTGGGGACTATCGACGACTTAATGCCATTACGGTACCTGATCGTTACCCAATCCCACATATACAAGAGTTCGCTTCATCCCTGCATGGTTGTAAGACCTTCTCCAAACTAGACCTCGTTAAGGCTTACCATCAGATACCAGTGAACCCAGACGACGTACCCAAAACTGCAGTAACTACTCCATTTGGAGCGTTTGAATTTTAAACTATGCCTTTTGGTTTGCGAAACGCGGCTAGTACCTTCCAACGCTTCATGGACGAAGTAGTGCGTGATTTGGACTTCGTCTATAATTATATAGATGACATCCTCGTAGCAAGTGCCTCACCTGAGGAACATGTTACTCACCTCCGCATACTGTTTGAACGGTTTCAAAAGTACCAGGTGAGGATTAACCCTGGTAAATGTGTTTTCGGTGCTTCGCCGCTAACTTTCTTGGGACACATTATAAGCCCCGAAGGGATATCTCCCTTACCTGAAAAAGTGAAGGCTCTACAAGACCTTCAACCACCCACTTCACTTCGCCAACTGAGACACTTTCTCGGTCTGCTTAACTATTACAGACGTTTCATCCCACACTGTGCGGATCTCCTGTCTCCTCTGTCTGACATGCTACGTAACAGGAAAAAGAAAAATGAGCAGATTTCGTTGAATGACATACAGCTAAAAGCCTTTAACGAAGTGAAGAAGAAACTAGCGACAACATCGCTACTTGCACATCCTGTACCCGACTCCCAGTTTTCATTGGTCGTTGATGCATCGGGCACAGCTGTAGGTGCAGTTTTGCAACAGCAACACCAACAACAGCTACAACCTCTCGCTTATTTTTCGAGACAGCTGAAACCGGCAGAACAACGTTACAGCACGTTTGGCCGTGAACTCCTGGCAATGTACCTCGCAGTGAAACACTTTCAGCGTTCACTAGAGGGCCGACAATTTGCGATCTACACCGATCACTGTCCGCTTACTTTCGCTCTGCGCTCAAAGCCGGACAGATATTCTCCTCGCGAAACTCGCCACTTGGATTTTGTTTCGCAATTTACAAACGATATCCGACATATCTCTGGTGAACAGAATGCTGCGGCAGACGCCTTGTCTCGCCTTCCCATTAATTCACTGTTCTCACCTTCAGATATCGACTTACGACAGATGGCCTTTGACCAACCACGCCTGGACACCTTTGATCTATCGTCACCTGAATTTGCAACTTGCAAGTTCGCATACTTACCAGTGCCTACTGCAGATACGCAGATCATCTGTGACACCTCAACAGACGCACCTCGAACTTTTGTTCCGATGACACATCGTAGGGTTGTTTTTGACACACTACACCAATTGGCACACCCCGGACCCAAAGCAACAGTGAAGCTGATTACAGCTAGATTTTTCTGGCCAAACATGAGGCGTGATATCACTGCCTGGACACGTTCTTGCGTATCCTGCCAAAAATCAAAGGTGCACAAACATATCCGTGCACCCCTCGGAACATTCAGCACCCCAGACGCTCGGTTCAGCCATGTCCATATTGATCTGGTTGGACCATGGCCGGTCAGTCAGGGATTTACTTACCTCCTGACCTGTATAGATCGCTTTACACGGTGGCCCGAAGCTATTCCCTTAAAGGACATTTCAGCTGAATCCGTAGCGCAAGCCCTTATATCAGGCTGGATAACGCGTTACGGAGTTCCGACAACAATTACCACTGACCGTGGCAGACAATTTGAATCCCACCTATTCCAGGAACTTTCCAGAATGTTAGGGATCAATCGAATTCGAACTACGAGCTATCATCCTGCTTCTAACTGGATGATAGAACGCTTTCATCGCCAATTAAAGGCCGCATTACGTGCCTATCCTGACCAACAGCGATGGAGCGAATATGTACCTGTTGTCCTTCTTGGCTGTCGTGCAGCTATCAAAGAGGACCTAGGATACTCTCCAGCAGAACTTGTCTATGGAGTACCTCTATCATTACCAGGTCAGATGTTGAACCCTATAGATTTAACAGGAACAGATCCTGCCTTGTATATAAGCAGACTGCAATCTTATTTTGGTAATCTCCCACCAATGCACCCTAGGGAACAGACCATCAAATCATCAGTCCCAAAAGATATTTCTTCATGGACTCACGTTTTTCTAAGAAGGGACGCTGTCAAACCCCCTCTCACTCCACCTTACACTGGCCCTTACCGCGTGCTTTCACGCACTGACAAACTTCTCACTCTTGACATTAGTGGCAAAAAAGAAACTGTATCTATTGACAGGGTGAAAAGAGCCTTTCTTAACACAAACACACAAGAGCCACATATTCCCCCTACTTACATACATGAACATATCTTTACACCCGTGGAAAAAAATACGATGCCAACAGACAACTATGTCACCACCACACGCAGTGGTCGACGAGTACATTGGCCCAAAAAGCTCTGTAAAACTGTTTATATATAAATTGTACCCTTCTTTGTTTTATGGCCGCTATCTTTTTCTCTGTCGGCTTTCCGCCTAAGCAGGGGGTGATGTAGCAGCCACAGATCTATTTCCTTTAGCGAATCAATGTCCCCGACGGGAGATTCGGTCACTCACTGACCAATCAACGGGCGGAGCGCATTGATTCCTCTCTAGAACCATTTTTCCTAGTCCTGTTGGTAGAACGGGGGAAAGGCAGAGAGCCATGAGCCCGCGGCAGTAACGGACGCCTCTCTCACATCGCTGCCACTGATTCCCCATGGAATGCTTTATCGGAAGACGCTGCTGCTAGCTTCACCATGGACACTTACATACTATCTGCTGCTAGCTTCACCATGGACACTTACATACTATTTGCTGCTAGCTTCACAATGGACACTTACATACTACCAATCTTGTACGTTTACTATGGAAAAAAAATTCAATATTAAATTACCCCCACCAACACCGGCTACTGAATCTTAGGAGGGAATTCATCAGTAAGTGCCGCCACAAGGCAAATTTTTCGAATACTTAAATTTAGAATTTAAATCCCCGTTGACTAGATGTTAGAATATAAATTAAAAGGATTCAATTTAAGTTTTAATCTTAATTTTACCCTAACGTTAACCTTAAAAAGTATTTTAACCCCGCTACCTTCCTATCCCAAGCTCCTTTAATTGCCTATCTGTAGAAAATATGGATTCTTTTACTAAACCCCTTTTTCCTTGGTTAACACACATCTTTTTCTCTAATATTTTTTCTGTAATATTTTTTCTCTAATAATTTTTAAACTGATAACTTCCTGTAATTGGCATTTAGCTAGCTTCTACCTAAAAGGTTTAATCAAATAAACTTAAATAAAAAATTTTAAAATCATATATTGAAGCCCATTCCTTCTCGCCTAAATACACCTCTTCAAACAGCCCAAAATCTCAACTTTAAAAAGTAATTTAACTCAGTTAGTTGTCTATCTTTATAAAATATGAACTCCTATTCCTCCCCTTCCTAAATGTACCGTTTCAACACCCTGTAACCCCGCGACTACCAGCTCTGTCCTTTTCCACTTTGTGACCGTTGTTAACCTAAAACCCCTCCACACTCTAACCCAGGGCCTTCGCCATTTGGAAAAAACAATGTCGCTGACGTGACATAGAGTCTCTATTAGAGACCCTATGTCAAAATGTACATCCGACACCTTTGAATTTTGAAAATTTTCTCTAATTTATATTGGCTCTGTATTCTTAATATATTGAGCTCTCTGCCTGCATCACTTTTTAATGTTAAAAATTTTTAATATTGATTATGATCAGGTTCTTGGAATTTACCTTCCTACTCTTCCACTTCGGATTAAAGAAAAACAATATATATATATATATATATATATATAGTATCCATAATGGTATTTGTGACGCTACAGGTGTTTCGAATCTAAAGCTGACTCTCTTCAGGCGAATGAATATGTGGCTTTACGTATCGAGTTCCTTTTGTTTCTGAGGGCCAAGGTGTTGTTTATAAATAAGTAAGTAAAAGTAAGTAAATCAGTAAATCAAATAAATAAAATAAATCAATAAAATAAAATAAAATAAAATAAAATAAATCAAATGTTGGCCGGTTGAAATGTTTGTGGTTTTTCACATCAGCACGTGTATAAATGGATAAACAGATAGATAAATAAATAAATAAATGATTCAGGTGCTTACTCCAACTTGAAATGATTTTGGCTTAGGGTTTCCTACATTAGGTGCCTTTTTTTTATCTAGGAGTGTCTCTGTGATTGTCTTCTATCGGTCATCTGGAGAGTCAACTTTACACCCAAAACACTTGTAGCGTCACAAATACCATTATGGACACTTAATGCATCATAACATGTATAATAACAACAACAATAAATATACACTTTAAAAACGTTTACGGCTTCTCACACTTTTTATTCTGTACCAAGTTCTCTCGTTGGAACAACCCTTTTTATAATATATATATATATATATATATATATATATATATATATATGGATAAAGACCAAAATATATATATATATATATATATATATATATATATATATATATATGTGGATAAAGACCAAAAAAAATTATTTTAATCGATGCATTTCGTCTCCTGAGTGGTTTTATCAAGGCATTCGCATTTATAAAGTCTCGAAACGTACGAGTGTGTAACCTTCTTCATTTTTTATGTACAGTGTCTCTTCAGGGCGTAGGTGATCATTGCCCTCTACATCTTCCTGTCACTTGTAGCTCTTAATATATTTCGCCTTGTTGTTTTTCCCATCCTTTTGTTTAAGCTCAGGAAGTATGTCACACACTGTTTTCCCCCTGTCCTTCTTTCTTTCTATCCGTCATGTGAGTGTCAGACTCTCTAAGCTCTACTTAGTCATTACGTGCCCCAAAAACTTCAACTGACTTTTTTCTGAAGTTAAGTATAAGTTTCCTTTTCGTTTCTATCTTCTCTAAAATTCGTCGTTACTAACATGTTACCCTCATGTGTAGAACTACATTTCTGCTGCTTTGAGTCTTTCCTTCATTTTTGATGAGATTGGCCAGCATTCGTTGCTATATAAAAGTCCAGTACTCTTTTCTTTGTTCCCAACGAAATTTTTATGTCTCTTAATACTCTGCTTAGATTTTGAAATGCGTCTTTGGCACTCCCAGTACGCCTTCGGATCTCAGTGTCGCACTTTTTGTTCTCTGTTAAAACATTTCCCAGATATCTAAATTTCTGTACCTGCTTGAATTTTAGTATCCCTAAACTGTAATTGAGGTTTCGGGCTCCTATTCTTGTTGTGTTGATGACCATGAATTCAGTTTTATTGTATTCATGTTTAGTTCTTTCTTCTCGTTTTCCTTCGCTATATTCTGTAAGAGATTTTGTAGTTTCCTTTCCGTGTGTCTTCTATCAGACATATACATACATGTGTGTGTGTGTGTGTGTGTGTGTGTGTGTGTGTGTTTTCACCGTCGAAGTGTCGGCGACTAATCCGGTAACCGCACTTTATGTCCTTGACAGCGAGGCGAGTAGGAAAAAATATAAGATCTACCAAGGCCGGAAGAACTCTCGAGGGGTCAACAGCCAGCAAACTAGAGGCGGTGCCTCAATAAATCACCGCAGAGAGGGCGACGGGAAACCACTCCACTTTTAATCCCAAAAATCATCATGACAATAATCAAACAAAATATGAAACCTAACAGCATGAAGGGGGTTATGTCTAAGGGGATTAACTCTTCGTCCGGTAAGGAGCAACATGCGAAACTGATGTCACTTGACCGTCATCCACCTACTGTTAGCATAAACGGTGTAAAGCAAATAAAATACCTTGGAACTGATCTCTCTTCCGGAAAAGAACTACACGAGCACAGGACTGCTACACGGTAACTGTTCGAATCGAATAAAAGTTTACACTCGGAATATGGAACATAAGAATGTTGAACAACTGGCCAGCTAGATAATGTATTGTAAAACAGGAGATGAGTAGATTAAACATCAACATTCTAAGTGTAACATTAAGTCAGCATAATGATCGACTTCCATATTTCTATGACGCCCAAGCAAATACTGTTACAATTTAAGTGGGAACTTTTAACTTGTTTTCATCCGATTTTATGCCGTTGAATTATAAGTTACCCGAAACTTTATAAAATTATTTTATGTAAATACATAAATTTTCCTGACAGACTGTAAAAGTTACCTCGATTTTTTTGTTGTTGAAAATTCTTTTTTAATAAAGTTAGATGAAATAATTAAGACTGTTGAAATATGACAGAAGAATGTGAAACCAGTTTCACATATTTCAACAGCCTTTACGATTTCATCTAACTTTTTAAATATGTTGTTCAATGTTTGTCAGAAAAGTTTTTAAATTGCAAAATAAATGACAGTATTTAATAAAATGAAATAACCATTGTTCAATGCATAGCCCAAAGTGACTTCTTATAAGCGATCAGAATGTGTAGTCGTCACTTAAATGTTTCTCTTATTTCTCAAAACGTTCTCACGCACATTCAATATTAGTCAGAGCTGAAGAGGTTACATAAATTTTTAAACACTGCTTTTATTACTTTCACGAAACGCACACACGCACACACACACACAAACACAAAAACACACACACACAAACACAAGCACAAACACACACACAAATACACACCTTCTCAATAAAAAGTCACATGAAAAAATATTTTTCTTCGATTACACTTTGAAATGGAGAAATTAGAATGCATATGTTTTAAAACCTATGCCAATTTTTATTTGGTATTTCTCACTTATATCTTAACAACATTTTGTAAGCAGAGTCGTGATATAATGAATCTATTTAATGAACGTAGCTACAATAGATTTCTTATTTAATTCCAAGTTTGAGCTCATTTCTGGCATGTTTTATGATAAAAAAATATCAGACACGGCTTAATTACAACTATAGCTGCTTTATAAAATACATCTCTATAGTTTACTAATACTATAAAAGTGTTAAGATTTAATCTCCATGTGTATTTCATGTATGGTTTCATACCATGACCATGTAAAATTTTTGATTATTCATCATTCTTAAAATTCTCAATACCTGTGCTGACAAAATTAATATGTACCGAGCTCGTAAAAGTTATTTGTAACGTGGACATATACACATGCATATACACAGTCTTTTCTAATTCCAGTACTGATTATATCCCAAAGAAAGTAAAAAATTAATCAAAAGTAAGATAAAACAAAGAAAAAAAAGTTTGTTCAATTAATTTGTCTGCTGATAACAAATGCTTACAGATGCTTTTCTTTTGGAATCAAGGTTTTGTTTTTCTTTATAGACACGTAATGTGCGTTGCGGTACAGTGGATATCGGCTCGGAAGGAGAAGCCGGCGAGCCGAGTTCGAATTCCAATTGAATCCATTGTATTCACTTACGCGCAAATACCCTTGGGAAAGGTATTAATCCGTCTCTTCCTTCCAGTAATGGGTTAAATAGCAGGACAGATTGGGTTCTATAGCCTTGGTCGACAACCAGTCTACTGCAGAAAGCCATGGCAACCTACTGCGGGATAATCTTCTGCCCAGTCAGTTATGTCTCTTTCGAGACATGATCGCCCAAGCGTGTATCACGTATGGCACTTAACTGAATGTAATTTAGTCATGTAGGGGCTTGTATAATTCCCCCGAACAATAAATAAAAAGGAAAATACACTACAAATAAGGTAAAATAAACTTTTGTTTATTTTCGTAAAAAAAATAAAAGAATTATTTTTTATACAAAAATGTAGTTGTCCGTATAAAGATGAAGAATGGAAGAAAGAAAGGAATTGGGAATGTGAGAAGGAAAGGAGAGACTATGTGTTGCGAGCGAGATGAGAGAAAGAGAGGGTGAAACAACGTTCATTGATACGTGATACGGTCTGTTGTGCGAGGTACTGTATTCTCTCTCTGTGTGCTCCGAACTGCCGAAGTTTCTATTGCCTTTTTATATTCATGGTGAGGAAATCGAGAAATATGTTTCTTTTATCGAGCCCTGATTGATCAAAATTTATATTTTTGACCATGTGATGTGTTTTCCACTACGTCCGTGCTTTTGGGTGCGCTGTTCTTGTTTTTGACCCCAAATTGTATTTTTAAAGATACACGTGGTATGAATTAATTTTATTGTGTGTGTGTGTGTGTGTGTGTGTGTGTGTGTGTGTGTGTGTGTTGAGCTTGGAAAATAAAACAAGAAACAGCACAAATACTCACCCCAGATTGAAAAAAATATGAAAGATATATATTTTGTTTTTAATATGTAATATATTCCTTAAAATGTTCCGGCCAGTGGACTTTTCTGCCGGTTTTTGTTGTAGGTGTGATGTCAGTATTTTGTTTTTCAGCTTCCTCATTTTCTGTATGAATATGTTTTGGTGGAGGTATTGTATGAGGTTGTTCCTCGATATACGCTGGTTTAATGCGATCAATAGAGATATTATCTTTCTTTTCTTTCCTCAAGATAGTAAAATATTTTTCATGCCTGTCCAGAACTTGGTATGGTCCTGAATAATTTGGACAGAATGGTTTTTTAACCGCGTCATTCCTGATAAATATATATTTGCAGGTGTGAAGATCGTTTGAGATGTAAGTTTGTTTCTCTGCTTTCCTGGTGGATGTAAAGTTGAGAAGAGACATTTTATGTTTTAATTCTGTTACAAACGTTGTAGGTGAAATATCTGTCTTGTGATTGAAATACTGTCCGGGTGGGGTCAATGCTGATCCGAAAAATACCTCTGCAGGTGTGCTTTGTAAATTTTCTTTCATTGTATTTCTTATCGCTAAAAGGATTAGTCGTAAGCTGTCTGTCCAGTCCGCATTATTTAGATTCATATCTAGAGAAGCTTTTAACTGTCTGTGGAATCTTTCTATCATCCCATTTTCACAGGGGTGATAGGCAGTTGTTTTAATGTGATTCGCTCCTAACAATTGGTTAAATTCAGCAAAAAGTGTTGATTGGAACTGTGAACCTCTGTCTGTTGTGATTACTGAAGGTACTCCAAAAATTGCTATTCAGTCCTGCAGTATAACTCTGGCTACTGTTGCGGCTGAAATGTCTTTAACTGCTATTGCTATAGGCCATCTGCTAAATCTGTCAACTATAGTGAGAATATGTGTATGTCCTTTTGAATTAGGTAAAGGTCCTACTAAGTCGACATGAATGTTGGTGAATCTAGCATCAGGTGTGCTAAAAGTACCAAGTGGTGATTTCGTGTGTTTGTGAATCTTATTCTTTTGGCAAGGTATACAAGTTTTAGCCCAATTGCGAATGTCCGTGTTCATATTGGGCCAAACAAAGCGTTCTGCTATTAAATTTACAGTGGCTCTTTTTCTTGAATGAGATAAGTTGTGAAAATGTTGAAACACTTGTCTGATTCTAGGTGGTATATATGTGCGTGGATGTGTTTGTGATACATCACAATAAAATTTCGTTGTACCAAATTTTATTTTAGTTGTAAGGATGTTTTTGTTGTTCAACTGAAAGTGTTTCATCTGTTTTCTGCTCTTGTGCGATTAACTCCATATTTAAAAACTGGAATTCAAAGAGGCTATTGTAGATCGAGATAATGCGTCTGCTATAATGTTCTCTTGTCCCTTAACATATCGGATGTCTGTGGAGAACTGGGTGATATAATCGAGATTTATGATTTCTCGTGGACCATATTTATCTATATGTGTATGTAGTGCATATGTTAATGGTTCATGATCGGTATAAATGCAAAAATTCCTTCCTTCCAGCAAGTGTTTAAAATGTTTAATTGCAAGGTAAATTGCTAGAAGCTCCCTTTAAAAGGTACTGTATTTCGTCTGCGTCTTGCCTAGCTTGGCAGAAAAAATGATATAGGAGTCATTGTGTTGTTAGCAAGTTGGTGTATGACTACTCCTACAGCTATTTCTGATGCATCTGTTGAAAGCGTAAGTTTTGTGTCCTCACTGTCCCTTATATAATTTAGTTTTGTAAAGTTGGCCAAAGCAGTTTTAGCTTGTTTGAAGGCTTCTAAGGTAGATCCTTCTAACTTTAACTGTTGGTTCTTTGTTTTGTCTTTTAACAAATTTGTTAACGGTGCAAGTAATGTAGAACAGTTAGGTAAAAATCGTCTGTAGTAGTTAATTACGCCTATGAATCTGCGTACTTGTCTGACGGATGTCGGTTGCGGGAAATTTAAGATTGCACTTACTTTCTCGGGTAGTGGAGATATTCCGTCCTTGTCGATTAAGTGTCCGAGGAAATTAACCTTTGGTTAGCCGAAAATGCATGTCTCTATATTTATTTTCAAACCGTAATGTGATAGTCTTTCAAAGGTTTGCTCTAAGTGCTGTCTGTGCTCGTCGAGGTTTCTGCTGGCGATTAAAACATCATCCACATATAAATGGCAGACCTCTAAAAACATCGGAGAAACAAAAAGACCTAATCAATCTTTGAAAGGTTTGACAGGCATTCCTAAGTTCAAAAGGCATCCGTACGAACTCGTAAAGGCCAAATGGTATGGTCAGTGCAGTTTTATGAATGTCTTCTGCTACTGGAACTTGGTAATATGCCTTTATGGGATCCAATTTGGAAAATATGGTGGCGCCTTGCAGACTGATGGCGAAATCGTGGATATGTGGAATAGAGTATCTATCCAGAACCGTTTTAGCATTAAAGCTTCTAAAATCGCCACAAGGGCGTCATGTTGTCGCGTCAGACTTTTGCACCATGTGTAGCGGTGAAGACCAAGCACTTTTCGAGGGTCGGATGATCGCTTGCTGTAACAACTGTTGAAACTCGTTTTTAGCAATCCTATATTTATCCAGTTTCAATCGTCTGGGGTGACAGATTGTCCAGTTGTCTTGATGTAGTGCTTCTTTTATGGTGTCTTTGTTTTTAAATGGCTGGGAGAGTTGTGGATATTTTTGTAGTAGCTGACAGATGTACTGGTCTTCGGGTAAGACAGAGCTGATTCCAGCAGATTGGTATCTCGAGGTGATTCCTCTTACTGGAATCTTGGTTTGATTGTCTATAAGTGTGCGATTAGTTATGTCGACAGACAGGTTGAATCTGGATAAAAAATCTGCCCCCAATATAGGCGTTGTTACACTGGCTATGGTAAAATTCCACAAAAAATTCTGTCGCATGCCGAGATTGATATTCAGTGATTTCTCTCCGTAAGTTGGTATTTCGGTACCGTTAGTTGCTTGAAGGTGATAAGACTGTGGCATAGTCTTCTGATTTTCTGTTGGTGGTATCACGCTTATTTCAGCTCCGGAGTCTATTAAAAATTCATGGATTTTTTCACGGATATAAAATAGACGACCTTTTGAATTTGATGCATTCTATTGATGAGCCTGTATTCTATCCTGTTCTTGTATTCTTTTAATGTATCTGAGGTTTATCTGGAATACACATTCTTTTTATTTTTGCACATCTTTATTAGAGTCATTCGTTTTTAGCCTGCCCGCATCTGTTCCTGATTTCATTGTACAATATCCTATATTTTGTGCCACAGCTTGACATTGTTTTTCTCTCCTCTTTACCATGTTTAGAATTCCATCTGTCATCCATTCTTTTTTTCTTGATTAATTTTGTTTGAGATGATCTCGGTTGCTGACTACTAAAACTTCTAAAGTTTCTCACTTCAAGTTTCCACTTTCTTTCATATTTGCTTTTCACATTGTTCATATATTTCTCTTTTGATTTGGGTCATTAAGAAGTTGTGTTGTATTGAAATTTGGGTTTAACCTTGGCTCTCTTCAATTTCTGTAGTTTTCATATTACTGGACAGTGGTTGCTCATGCAATCTGCACTTGGGTATGTTTTGTAGTGTAAAACTGCATTCCTGAATCTCTTACTGATATTTTGCGGTTGATTAGGTCTTTTTGTTTCTCCTTCCGGTCTTCTTCATGTCCATATACCTTTTGGGTGTTCTTGAAACCAGATGTTAGCTATTATCTGATCATTTCCCGCGTATCATGTGATCTATTTTTCTTTATGTTCCCAGAACACATTTCTTCATGTCTTGGTCTAATACCAATTCTACTTCCCTCTCATATTTTTCTCCACCTGCAGCTATGATCCTGTGTTTGTTACAGACAAAATCTCTATTATTTGCACACCTCGTTTCGCATACGCCTAAAATATTAACATTTAACCTATTCATTTTATATGTTTTCTCACTATTCACATAGATTTAATGTTCTCACATTCCATGCCACGAGGGATTTTTTTCAACCCACAGGCGCTATAGATAACGGTCCGGTGATGTTTGTCGCTCGTGTCTTTACTTAACGGCAACAGATTCCAATGTATTTGACATTCTTGTATTTACTAACAGACGCTGGATGACATCTATTGCACATGTCTATCCTTATTTTGCGAGGAGTTAATTCCAATATATCTAACCACCCTTATGTCGTTATATTTTATAATATTATTGTTGTGAGTCATTTTTCTTGGCATTGATTGTGTAGTTTCCCGTTGCCTACAATGTTGCTGACAACCCACCTCACTCGCAAGAAATGAAGTAGGAGTGCCAGTTTAGTCACCGACAATCCGACAACATATTTCGCACGCACACACACACACACACACACACACACACACACACACACACACACACACACACACAGAGGAAACAATTACAGATTTAACATATTTCACTTGTAAACTTTATCAGAAATTATTTTTAATTTCTGATAAAATTTAAAAGCAGAACAAAATTCTGGCATTTCCTTTTTCATGTTTGATTGTTTTCTCAAGTGATGTTCGTATCTATAATTTGTGTTTGTATATAATATTTTTAGTTGGTCTACGTGGAATCTGGTTGATAATGTGTGAGCTTTCGTGCATTTCATGTGCATTTTTTCTGTTTAGTAGTGTCCATCTATTTGATTGATGGATATTTTGTGTAGAAGTGAAAAAAATTTAGTAACACTGGTTGTGATTGTAAGCAGATTGATCTGATATTCGTTAAACATGGATTTTATAAAGTTGGTGATAAAGTGTGCTTGGTTTGGCGTGTGTTTATTGATCGGGCAATATTTATCAAGAGTTACTCTGAAGTATTTTCTACGTAAAACCCTTAGAAAGAAACCTGATAAATATTTCCCAACGTAATAAATAATAATGTATTCATTCTATAAAAGGTTTGTATTTATCTCATACTGAGATTCACGTTGAATTCTCGGAACGCAAGGTTTGGCGTTTCTCGTTTTTCGTAAAGTACTTTCGCCGTTAGACATTTGAACAAGTATAACTACACATGTATTTTGTTATAATGGGGCCTCACATCAGTGAGGGGGGCCCATGTGCAAGTGAAACCGTTGAGAGGAAGGCCCCGAATGGTGCACACTCTCGTGATGGCCCCACTTAAAGTATAAAATCAAAAGGACAAAAGTGCAATGAAGTCATATGTCGTAGAGAAGTTCGGTGGAATTGTTATTGGAGCATTTTATATTCAGCTGGTTTTAGGTGAGTGTCAATTACTTTCCAGTAATTTCCTTCTACACACACACACACACACACACACACACACACATATACATATATGTACAATATTGCATATATATGTATATATATATTTATATACATATATATATTGTATATATATATATATATACAATATAATATATATATATATATGTATATAAATATATATATATATATCTCAAATATAATATATATATATGTATATAAATATATATACATATGTATATATATATATATGTATATGAATATATGTCTGTATATATAGATTTATATACATATATATATATATATTTATATATATATTGTATATATATATTTATGTATATATTATATTGTATATATATATATACATATATATATATATATTTATATACATATATATATATTTATATACATATATATATATATTTATATACATATATATATTTATATATATTTATATACATATATATATGTATATGCAAATATATATACATATATTTATATACATATATATATATGTCCCTTTATATACATATATATATATGTATGTTTATTTATATATATATATATATTAATATACATATATATAAATATTTATATACATATAAAAATATTGTATATAAATATATATATATACAATATAATATATATATGCTATATAAATATATATATATATATATAAAATATAATAAATACATATATGCATATATATATATATGTATATAAATATATGTATATATATATATGTATATGAATATGTATATGTATATATAGATTTATATATATATATATATTTATATACATATATATTATATTTTATATATATATTTATATATATATTATATTGTATATATATATATTATATTGTATATATATATATGTTTTATAAATTTATATATATTATATATATATTATATTATTTATGTATATATTATATTGTATATATTATATTATATATATATATTATATTGTATATATATATATATATATTTATAGACATATATATATATATATATATATATATATATATATATATATATATACAGATATATGGATATTATATGGTATATATATATTTATATACATATATATATATTGTATACATATATATAATTATAAACATATATATATATATATAAATTTATATACAGACATATATATATACACATATATATTTATATATATATATATTTATATACATATATATATATTTATATACATATATATATGTATTTATATATATACATATATTTATATATATATATAATTATATACATATATATATATATTTATATATATATATATATATATATTTATATACATATATATATTTTTAAATATATATATATTTACATACATCTATATATGTCTATTTATATCCATATATATATATGTATATT